>QVNW01002816.1:0-11754 GCA_014825475.1 Pseudomyrmex flavicornis
TAATATTACGCTTTAATAAAACACAATGGTGGCTACACGCTATAAAACGCACGCTCGTGAAGCTGCTTTGTAGCGCTAACAAAGTGTTGTTGACGTTACCGTTCTAAGATTTTGAGGTTAGGCACGATATGCTGATAGTGCATCTTGAACGCTGTGCAAATATCTTAAGCTTTCGTCTACTTGACTTGAACAAGTACGCGTATTTATTATTTATCTATTATTGAAGTAAAATCAAGAAACTCCATCAAAATTGGTGCGATTTCACGCAAAATTGCAATCCGTTGCGATGCCAAATTGATACGATTATTTTTCTTTACTTTCGCCATGTTGTTCACACTCACAATAGGTTGATCTGTCCAGTGAATGAACACTTAAGCTACATGTCTGTTAAAATTACTATTCAAAAATCTGTTATTGAATTCTGAATACTATTATTGTAAACAAACTGTTTCATCATTTTCTAACAATATGTAATATTCATAGTCTTTATCAAAAATCTGGCATAAAATTAAATAAAAAATGGCCAAATGACCAATAAATGAACATGAATTTCTAATGACAGATTCTTTGAGAGAAAGAATCTGTTATTTATTATATATTTCGTTAAAGAAATGTCTAAACAATATAATTAAAAATTTATCATAGGACTGTTAAATGTACTTAAAATACTAATTGTAGATGTCAAACAAGACTTAATTTGAACTTGTGCGAATAAATCAAATGTCGTGCCGAATATACATAGATAATAAAAGAAAACGATTTTGCGAGACATTTGTACATTTTCACTGAAAATATTGTGTCAATTTTAACGTCAAGAGAGCATGCTAGGTCTCAATTTTTTTTTGTATAATACAGAGCAATGTTCATTCACTGGTCAAGTTACCCTATTAATAAAAAAAAAGCTTTCCCGAACGATTGAATTAACATTAGCATTTCGTAGCGCGTAAGCGCTGCTGCTCAAACGCGACCAATAATATAACACGATAGATTGTATACCTATCGAAATTGTTACAAATTGCTCGGTCATTATTCGATGTTAAGAGGATGCTGAAACGTCCTGTTATATTGACGGAATATGTCATTTTAGTAGATCCAACTAATCTCATTATTTACTGAATCAAATCAAAAACGAACTTTTCCAGAAGTAAAGAACGTAAAGAAACACATCTCTGTCTGGTAGTACTTCGACCACTGAAAAAGACCAAAAGTTACACTTTCCTACTATCACTTGATCATATTTTTCTATTTTTAAATAATTTCTAAGCATTGTATAAACATACAGGCACCAGACAGTTAAATCTTCTAATGAAGCACATAACGATAGTAGAAAAGATACGCACACAAGCAGATAGTCGCGTGCATAACCTCTCCACTATCGTACGGGCGAACCGAACGACAAGGAAAGAGATATACATCTATCCTTGTATAGAGGGCACCACCTACTGAACTGCGTAGCGGCAGAGCAGCTGTTTAGTTGCCGCTTCAGCATCCTCTTACGTGAATATATTCAACACAAAGATTGAAGCGAACAAAAAAATATTCTATCACGAAAATTCTTACCTGGTTGGTTGACCGCCTTTCGGCGGTCGTCCCCGGTTGGGGGCCCTTTCTAGTGGTCCCCGAGTGGTTGTACTTTCCGGTCACTAAAAATCCAGCGCTGTGACAGCTAGAAACCAGAGATCCACTTTTGTTAAACTGCGGCTCATCAAACACGCGAGACGCGACATGACTTGACGCAATTTCCGAGGCAACGAAATTTTGAGAAATCGCGAGAAATTTTCTCGCCCACGTAAATCGTCATCGCGCGCATGTATGTATGGACATGAATGTGTCGTGTAAATTTAAACGCGCTGTCACGCCAGCGGGAAACGCTCAATGAAGATAACTGATCAAAAGCGCCGACGTGGTCTTTTGGCCGAGTTACAGGACGATCTCGCGTAGGACGATTCTTGTGATTAGTGAACCGAAACGTTGTCAGGATCAAAGCGAGAAAAACAAAAGAACAAAAAAAAAAAAAAAAAAAAATCGGATATCGTGCTACAATACAGTGATTTTAATTAACGTAATGGCAACGTTGAGACTCCGCAAACACCGCAGCGAAAAAACAAAAAAAACATTGTCGTAATTTACGTGATGTCTGCACATCTCGACGTTGCACCTCGTCGCGTATTGTCGCGATAACAACTCTCATCAACAATTATCGTGAAACGAAGCGAATTTTTCCACTATCCGATTAAAAAAGCGATTTCGTTTTTAGACAAGCGATAAACAGAGAACGCGGCGACATTTCCAGTGAAAGCGGTCAACGTTAAATCAGACACTGGTCTGTCCTGCACGGCGCTTGTATCTTGACACGATTGGCTGCGAAGCGTATTTTTACATAAAACGCATAATCCGTATTTTTCCACTATAGTATTTTTTTTTTTTTTTGTAATTCTTGTTTTGTAATTCACGTTCGCAATAAAACCACCGTTATTTATCCGTATTCCGCGGAACACACAATGTTTTCCTCAAAAATGTTTATTAACACTGTTACATGTTCAGAAAAATATCCTTGTCAGTTTGATCTTTTGGTTGTTTTGTTCGGGAAGAATCGAAACACACATTCGCGCAATTTTTTTTTTTTTTTTTTAATACTTCTAAACAAGAATGTTTTTCTATAGAATATAAACATTTGTCAACACTTTTTCAAATGTATTGAAAATTACGATGTAATACTTCAAAACTAAATTTAAAAACCTATTTCTATGCGTGCATGTGTTTCTTTTAAAAACAAATTAAAATTTACCGCGTTATTGACGGAAAATTACATTAAATTTTCACAAAAAAAAAGGAAATCAATATTTTCAGGGCTTTTATTGGTAATAAAAAATTGGTGCAATCAGTAAACACACTATATTGCACCGTTATTTTCTCTCTCTCTTTTTTTTTTCAATCACGCGCATTCACGGAACACTTTTGGAAGGTATCGAGGTACATCGAATGGTTTTACGAGTGTCGTTTGTTTCGCCCGGTGTTTTTCGGATTTCAGACAAACAGAATCGTATATATTTCGGAAATCGGGCCGATTATCAACTGTGAGATAGTGATGTATACTCGCGGGATAAACAAAAGGAAGGAAGAGAGAGAGAGAGAGAGAGAGAGAGACAAAGTGTGTTCTCTAGTGCCATACAACGTGCTTCAACTTCAACTGATTTATACATGTTATTTTTGAACCTCTTTCTTCTATCTCATTGTTGTTCCGCACAAATTTCCCCATTTATATTGAGATCGCGTTTGATCGTAACGACGCGGGCGTCTAAAAGGATACACAAGAATGGCATCACTTGGTACGCGATCGGTGAATAAGAACGGTTGCATATTGCAGAAGAAAAAGCAGAGGAAAATAGAAAGACATGTCGCGCGCGCGAAAGTTGATGAAAATCCTTTCTACATCCGTCTGGCTGTCAGCGGATATACGGCGACCGAAAAACTGTAGCGAGAACGGGAGCGAGTAATTGGACACCGGGTGGCCATATTAGAGCACGCAGAGATAGAGAATGGGGGAAGAGCGTCGGAGACAGCGAAGAAACAAGAAGAGTGAAGAGTAGAAAGGAAAGGAAAGAGAAAGTGAGAGTGTGTGAGTGAAGACGAAAAGTGACGAAAAGTGGATTAGAAATGAGATGACGAAAGAGAACGAAGCGGATAAGTTGAAAATGAAGAGAAAATGATATGAGTGAGAGTAAGAAAGAGAGAGAGAGAGAGAGAGAGAGAGAGAGAGAGAGAAGACAAGTGCAAAATAAGGAATAAACCTTTAAAAGGCGGAAGTGGAAAAGTGGCAGTTAAGTGAGAAAGATAGTGACGACAAAGTATGCAAGCCAGAAGACATATAGTGATGATAGGAGAAAGAGACAGAGACGGATGAGAAAGTGAGGGAGGAACTGCAGTAGAGTAAAATAGAAGGTGGATGGCGAAATTGGTCACGAAGACGAGTCAAAAAGAAAAGAGAGAAGAGAGAGAGATAAAATGAGAAAATAGAGATGATGACTAACTTAATAAGAGGTCAGATAAAATTATATATAGAAAAGAAGAAACTCGCAAATTAGAAAGAAAAAAAAAGAAAGAAAAGAACGATGAAAATGCTTATGGCAAAAAAAAAGAAAAAAATAATAATAAAGAATTGTTACAATAAAACTTTCGAAAAACCTAGCGTAATATCAAATCCGACATCAAAGAAGACAAAACGAAACACATAAAACTGAAAATAGAAAGGCGGAAATTGGAGAGGCATCTGATAAAACAAGCTAAAGCGAGAAAACAGGGATTTAGAATAAAATAATCAAAATGGAATAAAATGTTTGAGTGGGAACGGGATTAAAAAGAAAGGGTGAAATGAAAGATTCTTTTGTCAAAAGAGACGGAACGTTTTAATGAGAACCTGAACAAAATTAGCAGAAAAGAGCAGAACAAAGTCAGCGTCGACTAACAACGAAGAGACTTATAATAAAGCAGCCAGAATTCTAAAAATTAGAATGCGTGAACTTCACATCGGAAATAGTGAGGAGAAATAAAGTGAGATGTTGCCGGACAAGTTCCGGCAGTTGAAGAAGATAAATGTATCAAAGAGATAAAGGAGGAAAAGAGCGCACGAAGAAGCACGTGGAATCAAGGACACGTCGGAGCGAAGCACAAAATCGGAAAGACAAAAAAAAAAGTGTGAATCTGGCGAAAAATTCGAATAAAGACAGTTTCAATGGTGCGATGAAGGTCGAGAAAGTCTCGCAGCTTGTTTAATTTATTCAAAAAGAAAAGAATGTCGGTGGGAATCATCTTGAAAAAACGCAGAAAAATGGACGTAGAAGGACAGATACGTGAGATCCGGAAACGGCGCCATTGCCGTCGTTCTAGCTCGTTCACGCGCATGCGCACGAGCGCGATACCGTTTTAGTATCGGAGCGCACCGGTGTGTGCATTATCTAACACTTAAAATTAGACGACGATGGCGACGGCGGCGACGACGACACTATGACAGCGGCCGACAGTGGTGTATTTTCTCTCTCTCTCTCTCTCTCTCTCTCTTTCTCTTTCTCTTTCTCTTTCATAGACCATAAGAGGAAGGAAGAAGATCGAGGGACGAGTGGATTCTCTACTCGATCTAGATGCGATCCCGTGGATAGTATAATGCACCTACGATGCACTTGCACTTGATACCAATATCACGGCACGGAACTTTTTTTCTCCTACGACACTTTTTTTGCGCGACAGCACTATATATTATATGTATTATATATATATATATATGTATATATATGTACGGCACACTGTACTCGCTCATTCGCTTTGTGTTTCTCCGTCTGTCCGCGGTCTCTCTTTTTTTTTTTTACTTCCTCCGGTCTTACTCTTTCCGCTGTTTTCGCTCTAAGTAGTGTGGTGTTTATCGTATGTGGTATGGATGATGAGGTTGCCGATGACGAAAAATTTTACTCAGACGCACCGCGTTCGTCCGGGCCGGTTGGCCGCCCGTCTCAGAGTGAATGTCTTATTAGTTATTTCTGGTTTAGCTACTTCGTCGCGCCGCTGTGTTCCTCCTTCTTCTTTTCTTGATCTTCTGCCCGACTGCCCGAGCCGACTCTCCTTTACTCTCTCTCTCTCTCTTTCTCTTTCTCTTTCTCTTCCTCGTTGTCCCACACGCGTCACTCGCGTTTTCGTTCTCCCAACGTCGAACTCGATCTGCATCGCGCCATCGACCGTACAAGCTCGAAAGCTTCGCGCCGGCTTTCTCTCTCTCTCTCTTTCTATCTCTCTGTGCTGCTTGCGGCGATTTCCCGCTTGTGTGCTCAACGAGATCGAAATCGTTCACTGTATCACGATCGGACGAAGATCCGTTGCAACTCAACTGGAATTCCTGTAGATTAAGCGACTTATCGTAGAGATGCGCGTTTTCGTCAATCGTCGAACTTAGAAACGTTTTTCAAAATCTCTTGAAGATCAGCCATGAAACAAATAAACTCTTTTTACAATTCTCAATAAGAGTAGCTTAAGCTCAAAATTCATCGCCTGCACTAAAAATCTTTAAGTTCACGTCACACGTGTATAGACTTTCAGCGCTGTCGACGCGAATTTTGGAACATAATTTTAATATGAAATCTAAATCTATTTTGCTCTCTTTTTCTCATCAGAACTTCGCGGAATTTTGAGATACTTTTGTATTTTATTATTGACCTGGCATGACCGTATTTTGTTGTTTATTTATATAAAATGCTTGCAACAAAGTTTTCATCAAAGATAATATTTTTTGCTTTTCCGTTTTCTTTTTTTTTTTTGTAAATTGCGCAGGTCAGGCACCTTGTTGAAAATTTCTCGCGACCGTGCAAGTTACCACATAAATGTTCTCACCATTTTCTAAACGACCGGGCGAGGTGTTCCGATGAATTCTGGTCCCACGAGAGCTTGTGTTGAATATATCCAGTGCGAAGCTCCCCTCTAACCTCCGCCAGGTAGGGAAAGACCGAGTTTACGACTGCGTGCAACCTTTTCTTCTTGTCCGCCTGTTATTCCCAATTGTTGTTCTTACTACAACCGCATTTTCTTCTCACGGTCGAATAATACGTGCGTATATATACGTACTCGCTTCACCTGTATTTTATTGCACAAGTTATAAGAGCGGAGGGACAAATACATTGGTTAAGATACGCTGTGCTCGGGGAATTCGCTTGAAAAGGGAAACCGATCCGGGACTCGTAACGTTAAATTTTATATCGCACTATAAGACCGCTTATATTTTATGAGAATAAAAAAGATTCCTTATTATACTTCTTGTCGCGGAAGAATACACTTTGTATAAAAATTCTTCCCCCCCTCCCAAAAAAAGAATCGAGATAAAACTATTGTACTTTTCTAAACATTTCTAGTGCCGAGCATGTTTTCCGCTTGATGCACAATAATATATAATGCAGCGAGGAAGGATAATAACAGAACGTAAGCAAAGTGCACGTAAACAACGAATATTATTTAACAGTGAAAATATGAGAACAGATAATATAAATATAAAATGTTTAGTGTGACTGATTTTGCTCGTGATAAACAGTAACATAATACATTGCGTGTATTATTTATGCGCGTGTAATATTTGTGCACGTGTTCTCTCTCTCTCTCTCTCGGTTTTCATTTAAACTAGATTTTTAAAGAAACATGTGAAAATTAATTATTGAGTAATACACACGTGATATTTTGCCGACACTAAATTATATAAAACAATTTCATCAGTATATTGAGCGCAAAATATTTTGAGGAAAACGTAGTATTTTTGTTTTCGTCTCTTTTGTAAATGTGTTAAATTAAATTTGTTAAAAAAATACAACTGAGATCTTTCCTTGCTTAGTATCGTTAACGCGCCGAATAGATCGCACCTGCAAGTTGAAAATGAACGGAAACTTTAAATTGTATCGGTTATTTTGTTCGTGTGAAGTCACGTTCAGGCGGAATAAAAGAAGGAAATAAAGAAAGAAAGAGAAAGAGAGAGAGAGAGAGAGAGAGAGAGAGAGAGAGCGGAGAAAAGGCTTCTTTCTGTGCTTGCGCTCCGCATCGATGCTGCTTCCTCTTCCAAATACGGATGATGTGTTAAAGAAGGTCTCGTTAAAGTGATCTTTTACCGAGAGAGAGAGAGAGAGAGAACTAGAAGGAGTTTAAAAGATGACAAAGTAAATGCCAGTGCGCTATGTACGGCTGCAGATTGCTTGATGTAACGACCCTTACATTTCCATTTATGGCTTCTTATCCTTTAAAAAGCCCGGCGGTAATAAATGATAGCGAGAAAGTAAAATGTAGAATTTCTTGAAAAAACAGAGAGAAAGAGAGAGAGAGAAATATAAAAGAAAAGCGACTTTTTCTGCGTAGTTTGCACCAACGGATAATTACGCGCGGAGAATTAATTCGCAGATCGTTACGCGTAGCCAATAACGGCGTGTCCTATTTGTGAAGGAAGTTTGATTAGGAATCTGACAAGAGACAGAGAAAGAATCGCTGAAACTTTCGCGTACTAAATTACGCGATTATCATTCCACAGGTTATCTTCACCGAGAGACGACTTTCTTCTTCCTTCCACAAAATCTATTTACAAAAGCCATCGCACACAAAACTGGCATGCAGCTGCATATACATAACATAAGACGATGTCATAACCAATAAGAGCATCTAGCATAGTTTTACGTTTATGCTTTGTAAATCAATAGAGCAATTTTCAACGCTAGATGCTCATTGGTCCAAATGATCTTACGTTATGCATATGCAGCTATGCCAGGCATTTTGTGTGCGATGGTCCTAAGTCTTTCATCTCCCGTCCGATGCGTAACGCGATATTTGATAACGACTGCGTAACTTACGAGAACATTTCGCCGGAATGTCTCGTAAGAGATGAAACATTCTCACGTACACAATAAGTCGGAATAGAGTAATAAAAGTAAGCGAGCAAAAAGAGAGATGAGATGCACGTAATGTGTTGCAGGCGGATACGTGTCAGGAGAGAAAGAACGAAATGAGAGAGAGAGAGAGAGAAAGAGTGAATATAGTGAATATTGCTCGCGTGCAAAAGACCAGACATCATTCAACGTTACGATGTAACTCAAATTTTAGATAACCTTGTGTGTGTGTGTGTGTGTGTGTGCATGTAACTGCGAACAATATGATAACAGATGAATATATAGAGAATATTAAGCAAAGTTACAGCGTGTCTGGCGTTTACGTAATAATTTAAAGTTTCCAATATCGCGCAATGCAACGTGTCTATTTTGACGTAAAATAATTTGACAATTTTTTGACAAAGACAAAAATACAATTGTCAAATAGACTTACTTAAGGAGATCCTAAAATTGGTCTGTTTTATCGATAAAACTGAAATTTTTGCGCGCACTAATCTTTTTTTTTGATTGTGTGGATTGATAAATTCTTTTCTACAATTAAAGTACATATAATAAGAAATCCGGGACATCCAAATTTATATAACAAAATTTTTAAAAATATTTTTTAAACTTCAATTTTTTTCATTTTATTATATAACTTTGAACCGGTTCCCTTATTGCATGTACTTTAATTGTAGAAAAGGATTTATCAATCTACACAGCCAAAAAAAAAACAATTAGCGTGCGCAAAAACTTCAGTTTTATCGATAAAACAGACCCACTTTAGGATCATCTTAAGAGGATGCTGAACCGTCCTGTTTTATCAGCTTACTATGAATACAGTTTTCCGATTTTTGTCGTATTTACTGCACAAATTAGCAAACGGTTCTCCATATTAAAAGAAAAGTAGTCTAAAGACTCACTGCAGGAAATAAATGTTTCTAAAACAAAAAAAATTTGTCATCAAGAAAATCGACTAACCTAAACTTCAAACCTAAAATTTTTTCGTTTCAAAAACATTTATTACCTGCAGTGAGTCTTTAGACTATTTTCTTTTAATTTGGAGAACCGTTTTTCTAATTTATATAGTAAGTACGACAAAAATCTAAAAACTATAATTTATAGTAGGATGATAAAACAGTTCAGCATCCTCTTAAGGGGATCCTAAAATGACGATTGAACTTTGTCGTTTTACCGACTGAATTTACAGCTTTTGGCGTCAGATCGTAGTAATATTTGCTTAATATAAGAGGTTATGTAGTTTTCTACGTAGAAAACAAACTGCATCCCGGTTTCAAAACAACATAAGGACAACAATATAGAACTTTCAGAAATGTGTTTAGAAGCTTAGTGTAAATAAATAGTGTGCAGGAAATATCTCAATATTGTTCTGAAGATATTCTAGCACACTATTTATTCACACTAGGCTTCTAAACGCATTTCTGAAAGCTCTATATTGTTCTTTATGTTGTCTTGAAGCCGGAATGCAATTTTTTTTTTCTACGTACAAACTGCATAATTTTTTATATTAAATGAATATTACTACGAACAGATCCACTTTGGGATCTCCTTAAGCGAATCAAGACACTTTTTTATGTAAAATAATTTACCATAAAAAATTCAAAGTCAAATACTATTACATATATTTTGTTTTCTTAAATAGTGTTTGAATTGAATATACTTCTTATATTTTTTCATTTATTTCTTTCTTTTGTGTTTCTTTGCTCTTTTTTTTTTTTTTTTTTAACTTATTCATTACATGAACACTTCTGTCTGGTCTGGCGTCGCGCAAACAAATATCTAGAAATCTTCTACTTAGCCAACAGTAAACGGTGACATAACGATAAATCTTCTACTCAGACAATAAGTCGTCTAAGTAAACGATACCAATGATCCACTCTATCGTAAGTAGTAATAACCCAGTCTGGCGGGCTCGATGCTTCGCCAAACTGTCACGCGATACGGCAACTCTTCTCTTCTATTGTCACTGACACTCGGTGGCTTTGGCGCTTCTTTATAACTTCGCTCTTTCGTTCTCGACATATTGCGTCGAGGGATCTGGAAGATTAAAGGAAATATTATATTGCGGTTGCAATAAAGGGAAAGAGCGTGTGCTTGAAAATTTACACGAAGCGCGATAGAGGTCGGCTTTGTGTAAAAGTTACGTTCTTGACATTGCATCGTAAAAAATCCGCTCTCACATTTTCATTTTGCACGTGTGCGAAATATTTTGCTCTTGCGTTTTAGCCAATAAGGGTAGATAACGCGGAAGCGCACTTCCGCCTCAAGTGAATTCCAACCTAGACAGTGAGAGAGAGGTAATATAAATATTAGCGGTAACATAAATAACTTTTGAAAAAAATCAAAGATAATAGCTGCAAAATCGTGGAGATCTTGACTCGTTTAATTGGATTCCGGAAGTTGATGCGCTATGCAGATCCGATTACTTATTAATGACAAATTCTTTAGAAAAAACTGAGGCGAAATATTTCTCTCTCTCTCTCTTTCTTTCTTTTCCCTCTTTCTCTCTCACATATATAGAAAATGTCTACAGAATTTGGACACAATATTAATTGAGGTATTAATGTTTATAATTAATTAATGTGTACAAATGGGCACGTGGGAAAACATTATCTGCAAGACCAGGAAAATGAACGAACTAATAAAAGCTCAACAACATAATCATTTACGGTACCAGATATTTAACAGCTTTATATGATTTTGAATACTTTTGTTTTTGACAAATTAAAAAGTTTTTACAAGTCAGAAAAAAAATCATATCATATTTTTACTTGTTGTTCCGAGAATCGAAATGGATTTTATCCATTCAGTTTTGTGTAAAATAAAAATTACGTTGCAATTTTTGAATTCGTGTAAAATTAACAATATTCTGAGTTGGAAATGTAATTTTACATCACAGCTGTAATATCTTTACACGTAAAATTTAGTTTTACTCATAGATACAATTACAAGTAAACGTAATCTCGAGATTTCTCGCGCAAATCTTCTTTATTCGAATCTCTCCTTCTTCTGTTGCCAAATCGCATGATATTTTTGTATTTTCGTCAACGAGAAAATGATAAAACTCGAAGAAGAAAGATTAAAGAAAGAAAAAAAATGAAAGCGGAGAGCACAAAAACGGAGGTAAAATGAGAATTCACGGACAAGATATGCGGCAACGCAGTGCTTGCGACGAAGTTGTGTATTGCAAGAGCGCAATGGCGATTTATCTGTTTGGCGAAAGGATCCGGGTTGTTCATCAAGACGTCATCTATCCCGCGATGAGTTTGTGTGCGTAACGTATGCGCTCGCGATATAGCTCGAAACTACTAACGTTCGCGAGGATTTTTCTTTTTTGTCCTCGCGGCTGCAAAAGCCT
>QVNW01002817.1:0-18521 GCA_014825475.1 Pseudomyrmex flavicornis
GTGTGTGTATACGCGCGCGCGAATCGGCGTTGCCCGCAATGCAACTGGAGTGGCCGCGATGCGATTCCGGAGTGTACCGTGTGTACCGTGCCGTGATGGTAGCGGTACGGTAGGTAGTCCTGGATGGTGGTGTGGTGATTTCAACGACGACGACGATGTAGAGGAGGTAGACGCGCGCGCGCTCTCACAGGGAGAGGGTGGGAGAAGAGAAAGGGGGGACACAGATCGTGTAGCACGGGGGAGAAGGCAAATGGAGAGAAGCAGCAGGAGGAGATGGAGTAGGTGGAGGTAGAGGAGGTAGCCGGTGTTGCTAGCTGCAGCCTGCCTGTTGGTACTGCTTCTGCTGCTGCCAGCAGCCACCGCTGGCTGTTTCGCCAGCCGAGAAACGAGATGGTTGTACGTACGTAGATACGTAGACGACGTTGGATACGTAGGTTGGTATGTAGGTAGCCTCGGCCTCTCGGTTGTTCCCTCTGCATACGCGCATGCATTGATTTGAGAGAACCAACCCTTACCGTCGTTGTATCTGAGTGCGGCCAAGCCGAGGGTATTAACGGCCGGGCCGAATTCGGCAACTTCGGCTGTCGATTCATGAAATCGCAACCAAGTTGATTTAATGCGCGAGGGCTGACCTCCGGCCAAGTGCCGGAGAATTGGATCTCTCGATCTCGATGTGTGTCCTCGAGTGCTTGTAGGTACACTTCGTGTCGTGCCCCATTTAGCCTTCTATGTGTTCTCTCACCGCCTCACGGTTTTGTAACTCTCTTCTGAGATCCGATTACACACGTGTCGACATAACGATATATATTTAACTCGGCCCTCACAGTTTTTTCTTTGTTCTGAAATTGTTGATTGTGCTCTAATTACATTTTAACCTAGAATTGTAATTTAAAAAAATTTTTGATCAATAAAATTGACTTTTGACCCACTGGTCACACAAATCTTTTATTTCCGTTACATAAAAAGTTTAAGAGACAACAAACGCGCATCAAAATCGACTCGGCAAATTCTGACAGTCGATACAGTTGTGTCTAACAATAAGTAGCGATTTAGAGTAGAGGGGAGGACAGCGTAAAAAGTTTCCGGAAGAATCCGTAGCAAAATGGAGGACCGGATCAGCGGGCGATGTAATACTCGTTCGTTCCGGGGGGACGAGTAGTCCCTTGGTCCTATCTCTGGCGTGCGGCCGATATTCGGGTTATACGGATCGCTCGCAATGCGATTCGCGGCTAAACGCGTTACGGGGAACGTAATTTAGTCCCGGTCGCATACCCCGTATCGCGCGCGCTCTCGCTTGTACACGCTTTGCGTGTATTCCTCTTCGTGTGTGCACGCGTGTGTATACGTGTATACGCGTACCCCGCGCGCCCCCTCGTCCCGCGGATACTCGTGTGTCTGCTCGCGTCTGCCGCGCGCGTTTCCACGTACGTTTCTCTTTCTCTCTCCCTTGCTCACCCTTACTGCATATCCTCCGTTCCCCTCTCGCGTTCCTCTTCCGTCCTCTTTCCGCGTGTAATAGATGCCAATCCTCTCTTTCTCCGTCCCTATCTCCTCTGTGCCGTGTCTCGTGTGTATGTGTGTGTGCGCGCGTTCGTAACACACGGTCATCGACGAATTCGCGCGTGGTTCGCGCGCGAGGGGTGGTGCGCGGCGCGGTGGCGGTTGGGCCGAGAGGGTGGATTGCACGGGCGGCGAGTAATGATATTTCGCGCCCATTATGAAATATTCGAAATGATTTGCCGGGATTGTGCATTTTGATTTGACGTTCATCCGCGTAACCTAGAGTTGCTCGTGCGCGCGCGTGTATATACGTGCGCGTTCGTACACACAGGGAAGTTGACAAGGGGTGGCGATCTCGACGTATCCAATCGGTCGGTGTGATCGGTCGTTCGTGCGCGTCGACGCTTTCGTCGTGACGAGATTTCGACGGAAAGAACAATTCGCGTGACTTTTCAACGCGGTTTAGATACGCGCTTTGCACTTCGCGTTTTCATCTTCTCGTTACGCTGACTTTGAAATATTCGATGCGTTTTTTTTCTACGAAAAAACTATATTCCAAATTATATTATTATATTTATTATTTCATACATTTATTATATACCGAGAGATTATGTAATATCATAATCAGTTAATAATTAGGTTGGTCAAAATGTATCAAAGCCTTAAGAGGCCATATATTTTTGACAAATTGTAATTGCGCATTTTCGAATTATCGATTTTACACTTATTTACGAAATCTCGTTTAAGCAAAGAGCTATAGACGCTTCGAAGTACCATATTCCTAATTACATTAATTACATTAGTTATATTAGGGACAAACACAGAGTAAATGCGAGCATTGCGAACCACTCTCGACATTACACCGCGTATTAATGATATATTTAATAGCTAATGATAGCGCGATGTATATTTAATAACGTAATAAACACCGCGTACAATCGCGATATGATTATATTGTAACGCCCAAGTCGTAATCATAATTTAAACCGTAATTCCGACCGGAAGCGAGGCTCGCCCGCTCTCGGAAGCGTTGAACCCGCTAGTCGTCCTCGCTCTCGACTCTCCAATTGAGCCACTAAGGCAAAAATTGTCGCCTTCCTTGCGAAGAAGCGCGTTTCAATATTTTCTATGTCACACACGAGTGCCGTTTAAAGAAGCTATTAACGATAACATAACCCGAGTATTTTTGGAGATTAACACTTCACAATTACAATAAATACAAATTATTTTATTTTTATGTTTATATTTTTATTTTTATGTTTATATATTTTTTTTTATTTGTGCATTAATACTGCACATTTGTTCACTGTCACTGTCTACTTGTCAATGTGCCGACTGTCAGACTGCAATATCCAGAGATGCGCGTTTACGTCTTAGAAAATATTTAACACACTGACAGTAGAAAATAAATACGTGAAGCAATGACGTACGACCGTGAAATCATACTTTCCAAATGAGCCTCTTATTACGAATTTCTCCGGCGTCTTTATTTGCCGCGGAGTACACGCCAATGGCTCAGCAAATTCATGCTATTTGTCGGAGAAATTCTCTCCGTTCCATTTTCTGCGGTTTAACATGTAAACCACTGCACTTTGTTTACTTTCCAAGAGAGAACACGTCAGTCTCGTCTTCCTGTCCCATCAGTATAAGAATAAGGAAGAATGCGGAGAAAGACGTTATTCATTATTCACTTTTCAATATGATTAGTTAACGTTTATAATTATGAGTAAACTGAGGAGTGATACGAGCCATCCGGTTGTTCGATCGAATCGAAACATAAAACGATCAATCGAAATATAAAACTCGACAGCAGATTTGTCGGGGAGTTCGAATTTGTGTAAAGTAAAGAAATTTGATACGCGCGCTACATTATCGCGAAAAGAATAGGCTGTAATTCACATCTGCAGTTCACAGCAGCGAATAAAGAGAAAGAGAGAGAAAGAGAGAAAGAGATAAGAGAGCGTCTAATAGACTAATTTTCGGTACAGTTTGCCAGAATTTGAAACCGGTCGGAGAGAGAACGCAAAAGCGGGCGTTAGAGAGGGGGAGAGGGGTGGTTAGTTTAAATTCTCTTCCGTCACCGCAAACATGCATATAACGCAGCCAGGCGGTGCGTGTAAACGTGTAAACGCCGGACGGTGCCAAAACCGCTAAATACAAAAATCCCCAACCACCTGTGAAGCCACTCGGCTCAGCCGATGTGTGCACCTAACGCGTGCACACGCATCCGTATGCGTGTTGCTGTGTGTATACGTTACCAAGTTAATTACAGCATAATTGCGGTCGACATTTTGTTGTTCGTCGCAGTTGTCGACCGCCGGCCCGCCGTCGAAAGCGGATCGCTTTCAACCCTTTTCGCGCTGCGAATTCTTGCGATATCGCGCGCGCTTTTCCTCACTGGCTTCGATTCTCGTCGCGGTCGCGACGTTATTTCTGCGGTTCGAATCGCGCGTTTCGCTATTTCTCTCGACCGTCGGCTTGCGCAACTAATTGTAATTGCACAACCGTTCAAAATCTATTTGCTAAATTATATAATAATGAATATTATAAAACAATTATCGAACACAATTGCGAACAATCGCGCTTTCTTAAATGTGTTTCTAAGAATCTATACTCACTGTAAAAGAGTAAAGTAATAACCTCTCTCTCTCTAGTTTGCTTGATAAATTATTTTGTTATTTCTTGAAAATGGCAAAACTTGTAAAAATTATTTAGCTGTTTTATTTGTTTGCCTGTGAAGTTTCTTAATCAGCTATATTTTTATAAACTTGATGGTTTTCTTTCCGTGAAGTTTCACATTGTGCGTCATCAAAGAGCTAACTCCGAGAGAAGCATTTGTCAGTTCGAGAAAATAATAGTTGTTGTTCAGCGAAACTCGATGACCTCATATCGTACGGGGCGTAAGTTGCGGGGTGAGACAAAAACCTGCGAAACGCAATCGCAGAAAGGAGCAACGCGACGGTGACGAGCGGCGGGCGGCGTGAGGGGAGGATTGGAAAAGACAGAGGGGCGGAAGCGCGGAGATGTGGACGGGGGGCACAAAAGCGCGAGATATTCAACCCTATCGGAGCGTATATAGCTTGGCGGGGCGGCCCTCCCAACCCCCATAAATTGATGGCAATGTACCTACGCGGCCTCGGCGCGTTATACGTCTGAATATTACGCACACTCGGGGCCCCTCTTCCTCCTCTTCCTCTCGGTCAACGCGGGGGACAGGGAGTAAGGGGGACAGGGAGTGCGAGGGGTAGCAACAGGGGGGGGCGAAGAGGAGGAAGAGGGTGGCAGGGAGGGCGGTCGCGTACCTACACGAGCCGCACCACTACGCCTCGGTTATGCCGTATAGAACACAATTAAGTAAATGAGCACGGGTTGCGCCCGCTATAGATACCCTCTATTATGTGTATTGATCTCTAGCGCGGACTCCAGTTACACGTAATACGTGTTTTGTCGTTTGTGCGTTCGTACGTGGCGGCCGAGCGTATGCATGCGAGCGCGTGCAAGTGCACGGAATAGATATGGCGACGAGGGTGAGGGCCAGAGAGAGGGTGAGGGGACGGATGAGTGAGATAGCATGTAGGCGAGAAAGGGAGACGTGCGAGAAGGATAGGTGCTTTCGGATGCGAGAGAGCTCTGCCCCGATGATATTCCCGAGTCGAATCCTTGCTAATGAAAAGTCTACGAAGTAGGACGAGCCTGGCGAGCCGCCGAACGAAGGAGCACTACGCCGCGGATGGCTCCATCGGTTTAATGATTATCATCATTTAGCCGGGAAAAGCCGGACGAGCCGGTAGAATTTTTTAAAGCCATCCCGCGAGTCGACGATTCGATGAACGGACTGATGTCATAAGGCCGTATGGACGTCTGAATCAAATCCGAAACGAAGGGCGGATTGCATTTTGAAAATGTTTGCTTCAAAAGAAACACAATAAAAACGAATAAACTCGCACGCAAATAAAGAAAAAAAAATATAGATTAGACTCGACGATAATTTTTTATGCTTCATTAATAATTCGAGCGGTTGCTGTTTACCTTTGTACCTATATTCAATGTAACATAAAAATGAAAAAAGTTTTTACGAGGAAAAGCTGGAGGAAAATATAGTTTGATATTTCTAAGAATAATAGTACATTGCAGTTATTAGCAACGCTATCCACGTTCCATTATCCACGGTAATTAGCTAATTAGAAACATTCTCATAATCCGACAATGCGATTTTTATGCATCGCACATCGCTGCGGCACGAGTGACATTTCCTCTATTGTTCTCCAGGCAAACCTTCTTGTCACTCTCTCTTTCTCTCGTCTTCTCGCATATGTTAACTCCAATGCGCTCAAGTGCATCTAAAAGCAGATCTTCCGGCACGTACAGAACAAAATACATCTCATGGATGTACAATAGAAATTATAACCGGTGCTGAAATGAAGTTATTATAAAAAAATGTAGGCGCGTTGCTCGAGCTCGTTACAATTAAAAAAAATTCTCGGACACTTCTCGCCTGAAAACTCGGCTTGCTCCTAGAATTCACGCGAATTGGCAGTAGTTTTGCGCGCCATACGTTCCCGGGTTTAACAACGAGCATTATTTCCCGCGCCCGTGCACGTTGCAATCTTCGCTCCAAGTTCCTCATGATATTTAATCAGGCGGACGCCGCAGAGAGCGCGCGCACGATCTCCCTGCCTTTCTCCGTCCCTTTTCCTGATGTTCCTTTTTTCCCTCCTCTTTCGCGGAAAGAGCTTTTTCCTGGAGCGGTCGCTCCGCAAAAATTTTCCCCCGAGCGCGAATAATAAATTCCGTTTTACGAGGCGCTCTTAATTCAAGTGGAAATCGTTGTAGTTACGTGTTATCGCCGTCTTTGTCCTCCTCCTCCTCCTCCTACCGCGCGACCGCGACTCCGTTCCCTCGTTCTTTCCTCAACTATAGCAAGTAGGTTGCTACGACTTATGTGTATTTACTGCGGCCCGCCAGCAGGAAACGGAAAGATAGTTATCTGACGGCGTAGAAGGGACGGAGAGATATAGAGAAAAAAGAGAGAAGGCGAGACACAGAGAGTGGCGTAGAGAGAAGTGGCTAGGTAGACGCCATAGTTATTTATTTTCCCGCGGCTGATTATAATATTACGCAAGCCGGCGGTATACGCTCGCGTAATGCGGATGCAAATGCGACAGAGACGAGTTATGCCGAGTCGACTCGGCGAAATCTTCGGCCCGAAGCCGTATTTTATTCATACACGCCGCGCGCGCAGGTGCGCGCTTGCCTGCGCGTTTCACGGCGTGTATTCGTATACCTGCGTGTGTATATGCACCGGCGCGTATTATTGAAAGCACCTTGCGTGTCATCATTTACATTCGTGAAAACAACACCGGTCGCGATGACGCGAGTACAATTAATATCCGGTCTCGTCATTTATACGATGCGCTGTGTGAATTTCGTTTCCTTGCGTACTTTACGAAAATATTCAAACTAACAAAGCGCGTTGGTTGGTGATCGTGTAGTGTGTGCGTGTGTGTGAGCGGATACATGCACTATGTCGATTTCGAATTCATCAAGGAAACCATTAAAATATTCCAGTCTCGAGACGCGCATACAAAACGATCTTTAATCTGGCGAATAAACGCATTATTCTTACTTGCATTACTTACGAGCGACAACGGTGCAATCGTCGTGCACTGCTTATTCCTGACGTACATATGCGCCGAGCGCGGATGCATACACACACACATACGTGCGCGCGCGGGCGTCCACGCACGGCCGTGCGCAAGATACGTTTATATAACGCGCGCAGCAAAGACAAGTGAACACGGCGACACGGACGAGAAAGCTCCCTTCGTGCGCCGTGTGTGTGTATGTGTGTGTGTTTCGCATAACGACGTATTATTTATATAAGCGACGTTGTCTCGACAAATCGTTCTACTCTCGCAAATTACCCGGAATATAGACGGGCGTAAGTAATAGCTATCCGGCGCGGAGCGCATAGGAACGGAAACTCACGGCGAAATTTCGCCCGGTATTTTCAGCGAATTCATGCAGATTTCGATGCAGCTCTCTCGGTATCCGCTAGATTAAAGAGCCTCGAGAACAATAAACAGCGGAAATATTCGCGCGTAGTAATTAAAACAGATAAATAAACGTATAAGAGGAATAAAACCGAGAAATAAGACGGTGAATTTTCGTTACTACTTCGAAGAAAGGGCGGGAGTAAAAATGAATGTCGCGCAAAGCGATATAAAATATGTTCGCCGTAACTACATTGTTGTTCGAAGAATTCCCATCGTTTTGCCCGGCGGCGTTCGATCCGCCGCCGCCGCCGCCGTACGCATCTGATATCTGCCGGTTCAGAAAAATATCTTGGGGGGCCGGGAATAAAATTTGTCCGAAACACACACACGCGCGCGCGCGGCACGTTGTTATTCACGTTGTAATTCACACGTAGGGCGGGTGTAAAAATATTCTGATTACATTGCTAAACTCTTTAGAGCGAGCCCAGGTAAAAAAACTCAGCGGAGCGGAAGAGAGACGGATAGGTAGATAGATAGACAGATAGGGCAGGCGGTTTATTATGTTCCGGATGGGAACCCACGAGAACAATATACTCGGGGAATATACGCGTAAGTGGTGTAAAATGACGGGCCGGAAAATTTGAAAATAACAGAAATGCAAATATAGAAAGACACCGAATCCAATTTGGCGACGATATGCAATTAAGATGCGGAAAACGAATGAACGCAAGTAACGATCGCGCGCAAAAAAAAAAAAAAAAACTAAACGGGAAAAAGGGAATGAATTTTGTTATAAAGAAGAAGAGAAAGCACGGGAAAGAGAGAGCGAGAGTGAGAGAAAGAGAGAGAGAGAGAGAGAAAGTTTATTCAGCGGAATGAAGAGGGGAGGAGAAACGGGAAACAGCACGGACAGAGACGGCGACCGAGCGCGTTTTAAGCGTCGTCGATCAATTAAATCCTTAATAAAAGGACTTCGTAACCAGATTTCGCTTACGAGATAATAATGCGCATTACGGCAGCTCGGGATGCGTGAGACGACTCGCACGCATGTATGCACACTGACTCAGCGCTCTACGTGTGTACACACAGGGTGTCCCAGCCGGAAGCGCGCGCGGCCTCTCGCCGGCGTAACGTTATTTTCTAATTTCCCATTCATGGGCGACCGTTTAGTTTCGATTTGCCGCTTCGTTACGACGCCCGGAGATTTACACGGTCAGATAGGATTGTTGCATGCCGCCACCTTTTCCCCGTTCCCCTCTCCTTCCTCCTCCACGCCGCGTTTATATAACCATCTTTCGTCACCGCGCGCGCGATCTTCTCCCGGATATCTCGCTCCCGCGATAATCTTTTCTTTCTGCCTTTTTTTGCGTTTCTCTCTTTTTTTTTCTGTTCGTCCGCCGGTCTTTCCTGGAAGATAATGCTCGGCCGCGCACTTTGCATTTCAAATGCGGGAGAGCCGGACGAACCGACCGACCGAGGATCGATCGCGAATCGCGAGCGTACCGGCTAACAACACTAAAAGGGAATAATTTCGACGGCGATGCTGGGGCCGATTACACTAGTCGGCAATAGCGCGTTTACAGCGCGCGGGACAGCGCACGATGCAGCAGCATTTGCGCTTCGTTCGCCACAACGTGCGTCGCTGAATCCGAAGACAAGACAGTGGTTTGCGATTTTTCATTTTTCAAAAGTATAATGAGAGACATTCTAATTTTTGTTTTCTCTCTCTAAAACTGAGAGAGCTCGTCATTTTTCTCACGTGAAAATGTAAGGGATAAATTATTATTATTATAATAAGATGATTATAATGAAAAACTCGCTTTCCTTGGGAAATTTAATTTTTAACGTCGGGCGGCCGACCTCTCGAGAATTTTCTAGATCCAGCCCTGATATAATTTAAAGTACGGAGTGCGCTCGCTAATTTAAAATAACGAGCCGCGGAAATCTGCGTTGCGTCGTCTGCGACTCGGCGACGCCGTCCGCGTTTTTTCGCGAGGACGATCCTACGTGTGTCTCTTGAAACAAACCGAGGACCATCGTTATGTCTGCGCTGTGAGTAGCGCATAGATTTTTATTGGTGTTCGATAAGGGTTAGAAGTAGAAAAATTTTATCGCGTCTTCGACGATCGCGCGGAGCGGACGGAGAAAAAGTAAGATGAAAAAATGGGACAAAAGGTTTATACAAGGTGCTCTTTTTAAAAAGAGCATAGAAATTTTTACCAAAAGTAAATCGGATACGCTGCGTGTCCTCTTAAAAAAGGATATTTTCGAAACAAAACAATCTATGATTTATTTCTCTTTATCGGTATTTCTTTAATTTCCGGATTCTCATGTTGCTTTATTTGATATTTCAGATACACTTTAATTATAGATATGTAAAATGCTAATATATGCTCTTTGCATATTATATCATTCATCGGTGGAACTTGTAATTTTTTTAACGTATTAAATTTACGAAAGGAAAGTAAATACATGAGAAACATTTTTTTGTACAGTTAATTTCCAGTAAACTTTTCCTTGCAAAAGAGATTTAGTATCTCATTAATTTTCGAGATATTTAACATCGGAAGTGAAATTGAAAAACTGCACCGAGAAATTTTTGCCAAGAAAAGATCCTTCGCAAATAATACTATCGATTCTCGTCTTTTCTTCAGGTGCACCCTGTATACGTTTATAGAGAGCGGGGGAGGGAGCGGGGAACAGACTGGAGAAAGGGGTGGGGGAGGGGGGAAAAGCAGAGAAAAATGGAGAAAAAGATCGAGAGCGTGGTACGCCGTGCCCAACGAGTAATAAGTTAGTAATAATATTTTCACAATATCTCTCCTGGATTGGATGTTATTTCATTATATTTTATTGCCTCTTACTATTACTCTTGCCAGTGCAGAAACCTCCTCCCTCCAACGCCCACTCGCCGTCCTCCTGTGATCCCCTTTCATCCCCCCTCCATCCCCTTCCTCGACCACCGCCGGCGTCTCGCTCTGTTTTATTATCTCGAGCCTCTGCACATTGAGGGAATTCACTCACGGAACTCATTATTGAAGGGTTTATTCTGCTGTAACCGTTGCTCGCCACTCGCCTTCTCCTCTTTCTTCTTTTCAACCCTTCCTTTCTTTCGTTTCCATCTTTTTCGGCAGGACATATCCGATCATTCGCATGCATCAGTAAATATCAATGGCCGCGTTCAACGAAAGCAACCGTTGACGCTGCTTTGGCAACTATTTTATTTGACTGAGCTATTCTTTTACATTTCTCTTTTAAGATTTCACAAGAAAAGCCCTGTCGAACGAGAGAGTTGCAAAAACAGCATAAACGGAGTTGCGTTCTGCTGGAGGCGGCCATTGCAAGTCTTGTAATTTTTCCAAGTTTCAAAAAGTAAAACTTTAGAAATATGCACATAAAACTTTCTCTCTCCCTCTCTCTTCTCTTTCTTTTTCTCCGATGTTAGACTTGTGTCGTGAAAATGTTAGGCTTGTGATAATACCACCATTGGTGGTTCGCGTGTGGAAGCAAAAGACACGAGTCGCCCTTTGCCTGAGCGGAAAAAGTCGGGTAGGAAAAGTCAGCCGACCGATAAATCATTCTTTTACTTTGCCGCCCGTGCTATCTTCGCCACCGCAGCCACATATTTCTGCAGATTAACGTGTCTAAGAGAACGCGAAGGGTGACTTACATTCACTCCGGGGATCGCTCTCTAACCTTTTAACTGCAAACATCGTGTCATTATGTACATTATTATTTTCTGCTGATTAATAGACACGTAATAAATTTAAGCAGTACATAATTCGCAGTTTATATATCCGATAGAACACTCTGTAGTCTGACATCGTACAATTAGAGGAGATAAATTTTTTCTGATATTCGCAATCATACGAAAAAAAGTTACATATATACAACGCGACTGTAAAATCAGATAATTTCTATCTTGAAATGTCTGTGGAAATGTGATTATTTTAATTTTCAATATTGTTCGTTAATTTATTTTGTCTTCGGACTTAATCCGCGGCGTCGTCTCTCGTCGCTCACTTTTCTCAATCGTATCCTTTTTTCCCTCTGTTTCGCGACAGGACGGAGGACCGGGGGAAAGCGGGGACGCGCAGATGGACTTCGACGAGAGCAATGCACCCCGCATGGAAAAAGCGCAGCCTCTACTGGGAACGATATCGACAGCGTACGAAGACATGTAACGTACAGGTGAGTTGTACCACTCGGGCATTACACGGCCGGGCGCACGTTGCAATTTCATGCGGAAAGTTTCGCCTTGATTCCACCTACGTAACGAGCGACCGCGGTGTATCCCCTCATCGCCGGCTTCGATTTTCTCCTCCGCTTAAGGAAGCTCCGTTTTGAAAGCGAGAAACGACTCGCGTTACACGGACGAACAATGCCGACAGAGGGAGGAAAAAAAAAGAACGCGCTCGATATATTGTACAGGGTGTCTCGGGGATACATTCTTCCTTGTCAGGCGATTGTACATATTCTGGGGAATTTGCTCGGTTTATCTTTCGCGAAAACTTTGCAAGAAATTATCATACCTGCGCTTCGATATAAATTATATAATTACGTATATTGAATATCTTAAAGATGAGAGAAAAAGTACGCGTGTATTTTTTTTATCAGATTGGTAGAAAAATAAAATTATAAAACTAAAAAAGTGATTACAGTCTTACAAAAGAGCACGCATTAGTAAAGTAAATTATAATGATGTAGTTTTGCTGAAGACGCAAAGTTCTCTTGTAATTTCTCTCTGCCATATATGTTTGAAGAGAAGTACAATTTATATAAGCCGTCTCATTTTTATGGGCGAAGTAGTATAAACCAATTATGTTATCGCGCAACGTTATCGCTCTCTCTTATCTTCGTGAAGATAAAAATCTTCATTACTCAAAGTCATACTTTATTGTGAAGTCTTAGCGAAACTCATTTTACCAAAAATCTAATTCGTCGCTATTTATTATCGCAATTCGAAAGGAGTGACGAACACCCTGTATAAATACTGGCGTGAGCGTCGCGCGTATTTGCACGATATATTGCTCGTCGCGGCAGTCATGTGCACAAACTCGGCGACAGAAATAGCGAGTGTTGTCACCGAGAAATTGCGGCGGCCGATCATAAAAGTATTACATCAGCGGTCTGTAATGCCGACACTCGCTTGCTCGCGCGCGGGCTCTCGCCGTATGCATCGCTCGCGCGCGTATATTATATGCGTTATTGCTGCAACGAGGCGCAGTGACACAATGTCGATTTGTCGCGACGACGATGCGATCAAACGTGCGCGACGCGCACGTCGCTCGCGAGTGCAATCGCCTAAATAACCACCGATGACTGTTGCGCTTTTGCCTTTTTCTCTTTCTATCCTTCTTCCTCTTCTTCTCTCTCGTTCCCTCTCTTTCGTTTTTCTCGTTCGCGACGACGCAAGACAAGTCGGTCCAGCGAAGTGAAAACGCACCGCTGTTTCTCGATTGGACCGATTGCCACATTGTGTCGAAGCGGAGCGAATTTCCCTTTGAATCTGTCACGCGCCTCTTGCAATCTAACTCAGAAGTGATAATAAACGAAAGTCGCGAAGAAAGGATTGGAACATCTTCTCTGATATTCAATTTATTTAAATTTGTTAATTTAAATAAATCGTTGAATTTAAATTTCAACAAGCGAGTTGTGTGTACGCATAAAATTGTCGGATTTATATCGTGTTAGTGTGTCACAGTTAATACATGTCGTTTGTTTCGTAACAGCGTTTTTTTGGACTTTGTTTTGTGTAACGCGGAGAAAACTATGTTGGCAATTTGAAAAATGACCTCCACCGTACGAAATATTTAAAATTAATGTTGTGGAAGCAAATGTCCACGCTCCGTCTCCCCGTTTCGCGGAACATCGCGAAACATAAGTAGAACTTAGTTCGGAAGGGGAAATAACGGGCTGGCGAACGACGAACCCGGACGACGGGCGGTGCGGGGGAAGTGAGAGAGCGTGTATTAATATAAGCTTGGCGTGACTAATACAACAATTTATCCAGCCGCGGGCATTTAAATAGTTATGACCTAGGTCGCCGGCAACGAGGCGACGAGCGGCGATTTCGTCACGCGCTAACTCGCGCGAATTGAATTCGCCTCGGCGCTTTCGTGAATTAACTCCCTCGTCGCCCACGCACTCCCCTCACTTCTCCTCGTCACACTGTCAGTCTCTATTTTTCTCTTTCTCCTCGATTCAATATTCTTTTCGATCGCTCGTCAAAAACAATACCGTTACAACTTTACGAGAAACACTATTGACGGCTTTGTGGAGTGGAGCTCTGCTACTACATTTTCAATGCAATAATATGGTGTCAGTCTAAATAAGATCGTCACGTAAATGAAGTTAAAATTATTATGAATCGTTATATAACTAAGTTCGTATAAACATTAGTTAAAGTTAGAATTAGGCAAAACTAGAATGTTCCAATAGAATTAGCCAATTTCAATTAACCGAATTGATATTATGGAAATTGCCGCATACGAAATTCATTTATGAACGTTTCCACTGTCTGTAATGGTCAATCGTAAAAAGCGGTGAAATTTCGTGAACGAACGATCAAAAATTTGATTCATTATTTTTACGTTATTTTTTGGCGTTTCGCCGGAAGGAAAGAAACCCGTAGGGACATCGGACTGCGCCCTTCTGTTTTGCGTTCTACCTACCGAGGGTGTTCAACCCCCTAAAAACGGGACGTTTCGGCACTCGAACCCTCTTTTTAATTGTTATATTTATAAGAGGTGGTCTCTCGGCGTCGCACACATGACGGTTCTTCGATACTTTTCTTTTCACCCTTCTCCTCTTGTTCTCCTGTAGATCGATACTCGCCGTAAAAGCTGTTCGCGTTCCACGAGAATTCAAACACGCTTAAATAGAAATATATTATTTCTCTTAAAAAGGCACAAATTTATATAAAAACTTGAATTTTTTTTAAGTAATATTTTCGTAAAGTAATAAATCGAACAATTGTTACACGTCGAAAATTTTATTTTTTTCTGTTTGTTGACAAAGTCACTGACATTTCTCGATAATCTAGACTGTAAGTATACGATCATTCGCGTATATTCGTGCCGTCCGGTCAAAACATCCGGTCAAGCGGTAGCAGGAGACCACGCGGCGGCGTTAGTGAACGCCGGGAAGATCGCGCGGATAGACGAAGCGTGCGAGCGGCAGGAGGGATGGAAGGAACGGGGGCGGATGGGTCGAATATTGGACAACTAATTACCTAATCACTCATTATCCACCGCGGACTCCGGGCGCCGGTAGTTCGGCGCGCCAGGTACGTAGATAGGAGTGGAACGGGCTTGCCCGAAGGGCCATTGTGATACACGAAGCAGAATCATGCACGATCGTATATTATCGATGAGAGGACGATGGGGGCGACGGCAAGGGCCGAGCGAAACGGCCATCCCCTAAAATCGCTCCTCTCGCTCGATCCCTCTGTCGCCACCGAGAGTAATATCGGGAACTCTCGCGCGCGTTTAACGTTAGCACGGAATCGGAGCCAATGACGGGGCGGAATCGCGATGCGGAAACGACGCTTCCTTTCTCGCACCTCGACAAAGAGAGCCCGCTGCCGCCCCGGCATGCCCTCCTCTCGTCGCATCCTCTCTCGACACGACCGTCCCTTCTTCCCGTGTACTCCACTCTCTCTCTCTCGCTTCAACGCTCTTTCTCCGTCTTCTTCGGTTACCGCTATTTTCGGTCGCCACTGATGTCCGGAATAGATAACCATTATCACTAATGCATCGAGTCGCTTCTAATACGGTTCCGGGGGTGGCGGTAATCCCGCCACCTGTCCTGCCCGCACTCTCGACAATGTTTCGGAAGAATGCGTTGGAGGAAAGAAAAAGAATAAGCAAAATCTTGCGCCATAACTTTTTCAAACAAAAGCAGATTGTATATAATTTTAGAGACTTTGAATTAAAAGCGGCAAACAGACGACGGGAAAATCTTATTTAATTACAAATAGACTTTACCGAACTTGATAGAAATTAAAAAATGTCAGAGACCACGGTATCAAAAATTTTCTTCGGGAAAGAAACTATTTCAGAACTTAATCGTACAAAATCGTCGAAAATGAGAAAAGGAGGGTGGAGATACGTGAAAATTTATCAATATACGCTGCGTATTTCTGACGATGTATTTTGTCTATTTTCACGGCTGTCAAATTGAAAAAGTGATAGCTCCCGTTTTCTTAAAAATTCAGATTCCCTTTTTCTCGTAAAAAATATTTTCCGTCTCGAAAATAACCTATCGTTTCGAGAGCTGATGTCTTTTTTTCCAGATGTCGATTTTTAATTTGATATATAACCTAACGATTCTCCAATTCGCGGAGCCGTCTTAAATCGTTTATAACGAGTTATTTAGATCGACAGCTATCCTTGGCGCGACGGAGATATTAATCGTCCGGTGAACACGCCGCAGAGATATGTAACTGCGGAATCAAAATAATATATCCTACTTACAGCGTTAGTCGAATTTGAGCAATAATGAAGAAATAAAAATATCTTCTCGAGTATCGCTGCTAAATTTGGCTAACAACCACGGTTTAATCAACATTTTATTGAGAAATGATTTATTTTCGAGTTCATTTTTCAGATAGCTTTTCAATTAGTCCTCAATGAATATTATGCTTTATTAATATGTGTGGCAAAGTTTTATATTCTGTGCAATTTTCTTTGCAAATCCCTACTTCGTTCACGTAGAATGTTTAATTTCGCATATATATTTCATTCATAGAATTAATAGAGCGCGCGTTTGATGTCGCATTCTTAATTAATTTTTTTCAGTTTAATCAATTTTATAAGCAAAAACAAAACGGATTCTGAAAATGTAAAATACAATAATTTCTTATTACATATCACTATGTTTATCACGTTAAGATCTTTTAGTAACACATTCTATTCAAGAGAGAGAAAACGAGATACATGTAACACGAGCACAAGTTAAAATCTGATTCGATCGTTCGCCGATATGAACATTCTCGAGATTAGGATGCGGTAAGACAGCCCGCCGGATAATCATGGTCGAGGCTGGATGTCGCGCCCGGCGTGGCGTGGTATAGTGGTCGTCGTCGGGTTAGTCCCCGACGACCGCGCGATGCGCGTTATATGGAGGTTTAGGCCAGCGGACCGAGCTAACTGTAATCAGAGTTGCGGCGTTGTAGTAGCGCGTTTCAGTCGCGTCTGACAGGACGGGAGGAATCCTTGGCGCTGCTGGGATCGACCTGGAACGTCGTCTCCACCATCTACCTATCTCTCTATGTATCCTACCTAGCGGCCAACGTTCGGGAGATCGTTGCGTGTCCCCGGATGCACGTGCTCGGGGTCACGGCTGTTCCCGGCCGATACTCGTCCTGGATAGTCCTTAATCCTCTTAAGTGCCGTGTGGCGCGACTAAATATCAATCACAGTTTATATCACCCCGGTCGGTGTCTCGGTTCCCTCCGGGAACCTGAAGAGGATCCCCATGTTGTTCGGGTGGCGGACGTGAAGAGAGGGGAAGGCGACGCAAACGATCGATCGCGCAAAGAACTTGATCGGTAGCCCTTCGGGCGGTTCGGTGTAACAGGGCACGATGGTCCTTGTTTGTCTTTACTTCTTGAGAAAAGTTTATTAAACAATACGCGGAAAAAGAATATTGCAGGACGACTCTCTCTCTTTCTCTGAAATAAAAATATATAAAATATAAAGTTACAAGGAGAATATCGATTGCAAAAGTACATATATGTAGTGTACAAAAATGTGTTATTACACTTTCATTCGGTACATAGAACGCTCCTATATCCGAACTTATTCGACTAGAGATGCATGAAAAATGTGAAATATATTATTTATGCGATTCCATGTTTCACTGTGTGCTTACTTCCAACTTTATATTCTCAAAGACCCATTTTTCAAATTATACGCCTGTGTATGTTTTATAGCGTCTTAGAAAATGCAAGGTTCAAACTTTCAAGTCCGTTTTTCTCGGGATGCTTCTATTATTTATAGACTCTTTGTTAAAGTAAACTCCGACGTCTTTGATGGCCATAATTCCGTGATAATATATTCCATTATAACGCTCATTCGTTAAGGATGATTCATGACTTGCATGCAAACGATCGATCGCGCGTTGTTTGCCGAGAGAAAAAGAAACACAGGTAACAGCCTGTATTTATAGGGGCGATGCGATCAGTCGCGTTATCGCGTAGAGATCCATTTAAATACATTTAGGAGATTGCAAAAATCGACTATTGCAACGTCGATGTTGAGCGTTGACTACTTATATTTATCGAGGCGGATCGCGCGCGTCGTCGCGTGGGTAACACGTTCGGGGATACATTTAGAAGATTGCAGAAATGAAGTTTCGCGCGATCCGAACGACGTATAATTACGCGTTCAATTACGCGTTCTAGACGATAAATATGGACAACGTGGCTATACATAAAAGAGTTGGCGAACTTAAGCTCGATTAATCGAAGGGCTCCTGCTCGGGGCAATAACACGCTAAGCCACATTTCACCGACTTCGGAGCAGACAGGAAGGGACCGAGAGAGAAGCTCGAGCCGTAAGTCTTTTGTAACGACAAAATTAACAGTCGTCGTAAAAAAACTGTTAATTTTATTATTGACAAATGTTGACGCGCTTATTTTACCGATGTAACTTCGTAATGCGCGATATATATCGCGATTATCGATCATCTTCTCAGACCAATTGCGACGGAAGAATCTTTTCCGTCGACGACAGATGATCCCCCACGAGAGATCCTCCGCGCGCTTTTCCCTAACGCCATTAGGATCTCGCGAAAATAGTATCACACCGTGCGAATTTGCGTACTCCAAATACTATTCACGAATACTGGCCCGGAATAATTCCGCGCGAGAACTCTTTCGTCGAGCGTGGAATATTTAATGGACGATGACGAGCAGCGTAAATAATTGATCGCATTAAGATTGCATCGGGTCTATAGTTGAGAGCCGCGGCACGTGACGCATCGCGTTCGTGTACGCGACATATATATATATATATATAT
>QVNW01002818.1:0-35152 GCA_014825475.1 Pseudomyrmex flavicornis
TCTCTCTCTCTCTCTCTCTCTCTCTCTCTCCGAAAGTTTGTATTAAAAAAAATATATTAAACTGTGTTTGCAATTTTTAAACGTCTTATATACATATAATTAAGAAATCGAATCTGTATAAAAATTTTAAACGGCTTGTAATAACAAACTACTATCGAATCACAAGGTCAATTCACCCAAATCGTTCAGGAAAGGAATCTCCAATTTGGTCAAGCGATTTTAAATAACCGTAGGAATAACTGGGATGTGATTGCGTCAAAGTGTCTTGAGATATAGACACAGGTGTGCCTTTGCTCAATATACTTAAAGCTCAAAAAAAAAAAAAAAAAAAAAAAATTTATCGGTTCGAAAATGCCAGTAACCGACACCTCTGTGATCGTGTATGTCGACTCGCGAGAGGAATTCGACCACCTTGTATTTTTTTTGTTTCTCACACGCAGCTCTAACTGCCACGCCTGTTCTGGGTGTCGCAATGTCTTCGATCGCGGATGTCTGATGTTCGTCGCGGATCACTCGCTGTCTCGGTTATTATTTAACGCATGTTTAAACGCGCGAAGCACACGAGATCTTTTGTTCGCGAGTATTCGGTTCTTGGACGAGCTGAATAATAGAAGAGAATCTCTTTAAAGCGTTTTTTTTTTCTAACTAAACTTATAAGCACGTTAGAGTAGATGATATATATGTAAGAAGACGGAAAGAAAGCAACGCGTTTTCTCTATATTATTGATTTATATAAGTTTTATGTAATTTAAATTAATTAATTTTATCGCAAAGGGTGCTTTTAATTTTATTTATTTAAATTAAAATTAATGAAGTGAAAACAACAATGAAAGAGTCGGAACGACAAACGCATCTCGCTTGCTTCACACGTGTATTATTATTATTGTATACAAAGCGTCTTTGTACATACATAGATAAGTTAGTTTTGTACATCACACTAAAATGAATAGCTCGAGGTGTGACGGCCGCACTTTGCGCCGTATCGGGATAAAAAATAAAAGAAAAAAAAAAGAAAAAAAAATTAATTTAATTCAGAAGTAATGCTAATTTATATAAATCCACACACACAAACACACACACACAAAAACAAACAAACAAACACACACGTGTGCATGTATGTATAAGGGGATGGAATCTACACGCACAACCATCGCATCGGATGAGAAGTTTTATAGTTGCGGCTATGTACATAAGAGAAAAGAGAAAGCGTCAACAAACAAGGGCGTCTTATAAATTTTCGTGTGTTCTTTGCGCGTTCCGATTTGCAATTAGCTCGCCCTTGATTTTTTAAAGTGCTTTCTGATCTTTTGTAAATCGAGCAACATGTAGAAGATTATAACATGTATAATTGAAGAGCTTTGTTTTTGAATGTAGTTTGTTATAATCTAGGTTTCTTCCTTGATGAATACAAACAGAGAATAAAATCTGGATATTTATTGACTAAATCTTTTAGACGTGTGTCACTTGTTAATACAAAACGAAGACATAAATTGATACGATTGACACCTAAGCGAATTGTAAAGACTAAAAATAACAACAAATTGAGATCGAAATAAGCGATGAAACTGAACTCTGAATAATAATCGAATAAAACTTTTTTTTATTGTAATCATAATTTACAATAAATTTATATAAGTATTGTGTTTGCAACGTGTACTATACAGAAGTGTTCATGCAAATTGCGAAAGAGCGCGGTATCATTGGAAATGAATTTTATTGAACATAATCAGAGCCGAAACTAGTAGTAGCAACGTAAGACAAATACATCTTGAAAAACAAAATAGAAAAATATATAATCCGACAAATTTGTTGTTTTCTCACTCGGTCGAGAACTTGAAGTTATTTTGTTGCAAGTAGCTCGCCAAAGTGAGATGCCGAAAATCAAATTACGTGAGCATGCACCGAGAGATTCTCTTAACGAGTGATAGGTGACTGAAAATTCAACCAAAAGTGCTCTTAATAATATATCGAAAAAATTTGTACATCGTACACACATCGCAATTAAAATGTACTAAATACACGATTATAATGTACATTACGTAACGTATTTTTGTGAAATATATGTTTAATTTACTATATATATATATATATATGTGTGTGTGTGTGTGTGTGTGTGCGTGCGTACGTACTTCTAATATAAATCCTCATGTTCTTCCTGTATTTTACACATGGAAAAAAAAAAAAAAACAATCTGATATCTTATCATATTATGTTGCAATCAGAATTTATTTTTGCAATAGAGGACTTTTTTCTAACTTCTTTTATAACTTTCATTTTATTGCAATTTTATAAAATTTTCTTATATTTTTGTTTATATAAAAATACATAAAAATACAAAAACTACTTCGCGCATACATTTTCAAAAATATAAAATAACTTATTATTATTTACTACTTTGTAACATACATAATAACAAATGGTAACGTTTCAACCAATCGTTAAAAGACACACCGTCCACGGTTGTTTCGTTGAGTGCCATTGCTTTTTGAACGTCTTGATTTGCCCAAGCGTGTAAGATCGCGTTGTATCGTTCGATCTCTTGGCGCGCCTGATCGCAAGCCATTTTAGAAAGATTCAACAGCTCCAGGATATTGTAATCACATTTTTCTCGTGAAAACACTACTAATTTATCCGTGTGCTCTATGTCTTCTGTTACTACAGAACATTGCTTTGTATAAGTTAAATTGGTCATTACATTCTTAAAGCATTCTATAAGAGAATATACTGGCATCTGTATCATCGGGAAATAAGACTTGATCCTCGAACATTGCGGATTTATCGTGGCGATAGAGGCACTGTTGATACCGCAAATTGCGTGTCTATACACTCTCACATCTCCTTTCAACATTACTTTTCGCAAAGCATTGAGATCCAAATTGTTGTAAAACATATCTAGTTCAATCTCCAACGCGTTATTGATGCAATTTGCATCGTAAGGTTCGGCCAGCAATGCAATAATTTTCTGCAATTCGTGATGCAACTTCTCTTTCACCTTGCTTATGAGCGATGTCGCCAAATTCAAAACAGCTATCGATTGTTGAATATTCTTGACGTATTCGTTCTGCAACATATTCAAAATTAATAGCGACAGTATGCAAAAAAAAGAAAAAAAAAAAGAAAAACAACAAAACATACAATTTGCGCATCAATCGTCTTTATATTAGCTGTTAATTGAGCTATATCACAATTGAGCAAAGAATTATCCTGGATCTCATTTTTCAACTTTTGAATTTCACTTTGCAGACACGCTTGTTCGGTCTTCAATTTTGTTACTTCCAACGTTAATGACAGCCATGTGCTCACATCTTGATTAGAAAACGACTACAATAAGATACGCATTAATCTTTATTCATGCACTCTGCGTTAATTATGTCTTATTTAAATTGCAGATTTTTTTAAACAAAAACAATTCTGCACATACTTCTATTAATTCTATGTATTTGATTAAATGTTGCTTGTGTATATCAGCTTCAGCATTGTATGATGCTCGTTTTAATATCATACATATGTATTGCCCACATGCTTTTGCAATACCAATGTCTATATTTTCGCCTACTATACTTGAGCTATTACAATTTCCATTTGTATTTCCATTATCCAGTTTCATTAATTTATCCAAGTCCTGAGTCAGTGCTTGATACAAGTGTGTCCACAATGTGTATGTGTCAATATCACCAAGAGAGCTTGATATCTTTTTCCACACCTATTGTTATATAAAATATATTTTATAGTATAACATTTTATAGAAATAATATACTAAAAAGTTATTATACTATTTTTCATGTTTTTACTATTATGAAAAAAGAAAAACATAAATGTTATTTTATATAAAGATATTGTGTGTATATAAAATATTAACTTGTTTTTTATCAGCAGTTGAACGCAAGCTCGCCGTAACATCCAGGTTTTTTCTCAATTTTTGTTGATCCATGTCCTTGCAAGTATTTGGCATTAAATGCGAACACACTTGTCTTATGTTGCTGTGATCTTTCCACTCTTTACTGATTTCTTTGTATTTCAATTTCAGAAGATCATTTCTGATACTGACTAGTGAACATTTGTGTTTTATGTCTTTCAATCTTTGCACTGAAAAAATTCATGTTATGAATTGCTTACAGCAAAATACTTTTTGAATTAATTCAAAACTTGTACTTTACTTTTTTCTCTGACAACATAGTCCTGTTCTTCATATTCCTGTTCTAATATAGCTATCTGCTGTTTCAATGCACTACTTTTGGATCTTAATTGATTCAAGTCTTTCACAGATGCGATTGCGGAATCCTTGATGTCATGTCTCAACTTGTACAGCAAAATGTTTTTTCTGATTTTACATATTTCTGCCACGGGAAGTGCAGAATTAGAAATGTCTTCCCATAAAAACTCGAGTACTCCTTTGCATAATCTGATGAAAACAGTGACATTAAGACATTAATAGGCAAGAGACACTAACAGGAAAAACGCGAACTGAATAAGACAACAGATAAAGTAAGAAACAAACGTTTTCTTCACTACGGTATTGAGTACTGTCGATGGACACTCAAGTTGGCGGGTCCAAGCAAAGTTATCCATAACCTTGTGATTTTATGTTATTTCCTTGAACAAAACCAAAAAAACACATCGCAATAAATATTTAAACAATTTACACAACATACTTTAGTTTAACAATAAAATGCAGAAATAAACATCTCTTACTTGACTAAAACTTTTCGTACTCTTCTGACATGTCATGAAAAATTCGACATATACACTTGTATACAACAAGTTGTATACTTTACTAGTCGAGCTTTGCTAATCTTTTCAAAACATCAGCTTACAGTGTGAAGAAAAGTAATTTATATCTTTGACAAGCACTTCTGTGTACCACTCGATCATTCAAATTGACAGTGTTTTACCGCATGTTATTGTTGTTGATTGTAACGACCTATTTGAATTGAATTTATGACGATCGGCATCCAAGCTAACTATCTTGCCGACTTCTCATGGCGCTTGCAGACAGAACGCGTCAAATTACGTGAACGCGATAGCCAATCAATATGCTGCTTTTCCATAAGAGCAAATTGCTGATTGGCGCGTAACGCGTTCTATCTGCAGAAGCTATTAAAGCCGGACTAGTGAATTTATGACAGAAAACGTTAGCGGCATCTACAAATTTTACGAAAAAGTTGAGCTCAACATGCGACGAGTTGCATTTGCTCGTGGCTAGATGGTCCCGCACTTCCAGAATTTCACAATTGCACAATTTTTGAACTGCAGTTTTCGCGGATATGTGTTCTCTCCGGTCAAGTAGTTGATAATCGCAAATGTTTTTAAATCTGTATTTACATCAATTTTGCATTATTGGCTTATTTGCAGAAGATCCCGTCGAAGATCGAAATTTGCGTCACAGAAAGTAAGTTTTGTAAATTCTTTATTTGTTTAGCGATAGATCGAAAGCATCGATAACAAAACGATATATTTTTTACTCGATTTTAGAATGTATTTTATGCTCAGAAGATTAAAAATGTGCAATAACGATTCAATGTTTATTACTTAATTGTGTATTGTTACATGTAATCGTGTATCGCTTGTGAAACAATTATTTATACACATACGTACATTTAAACCGGCATTTTGTATGTATGTACGTATTTTGATAACATCAGCTGATTTCTGAACTATATATATATGTTTTATATATATGTTGTAAGACAATCAAATTCTAGATGCCAATAATTGACGTAATAACCAGAAGCATTTTTAATAACGTAAGAAATAATTTCTTTTCTGTCCACGTTTAATGCAACGCGTTTTTTTTCCACGTGTCGCATATTATCCCCGAAGGTGACATCGGGCAAAGGTGAGGTCGGGATTATAAAGAAGCACCGCGTTGCGACGATAAGAAACGCTGTCGCGGCGAGAACGATAGTTTTTCGTGTATATGTGTGTGGGTGTGTGGGTGTTTTGTATACATGTGTGTGTGTTCGGAGACCACCCGTTGCAGCAGCAGCGGCTTGCGAGGGCGGTCTGACGTAACTTCGCGTTACGTCAGACTAGCACTATAGGTAGTGCATTATAGAACACGACCGGGAGAGGGTGGGGATAGTTCGCGCGAGGGGAATCAACGAGGGGTTGACGGGGCGGCCGGAGGGGGTCTGGTACGTCAATAGGAGAATCCTTCGGTCGCCGGGATAGGGAAACAAACCCCTAAGTGGGGAGCAGCTCGTAAAAGCTCTCCCAGTCTGGGGACGCGAGAGGAGTAAAAACCCCTTTTTTCTATTTTTTACAAATTTGCGACAACGATCATACACACACACACACACACACACACGCAACACGATTTCCGTGAATCGTACAGGTTCGAGCGGTATATCGTCTTTTCATCGAGGTCGTAAGGCATCGCTATGTGTTTAGGAGTGGTTTTCCGGGAAAAGACTTAGTTACTCTCTCTCCCCTATTTCTAGTATTCGATAATATCCGCAGGGTCGTCGTTTCCATAAATATATCGCGGTTATAGTTGTGACTAAAGTTAGAAACATTGTTTAGAGAAGAGACAAACAGAAAAGGACGGAAAGTCAGCGAGGAAGTCAAACGTAACATTTATATAGAATCAACGTTTTATGGGGATCAATTGCACAAAGAGAGAGAGAGAGAGAGAGAGAGAGAGAGAGAGAGAGAGAGAGAGCGGATAAGTGATATCGTCAGCTCTCTCGGTTTATCTAAAATTATTCCCCCCTCTCCCTTCGATCTACAGTCTATATAGTTAGGCTATAAATACAGTAATCGCACATGTAACTATAACGTGGAAATATGAACGACGGTATATAGCACGGATTTAATTTGGATCGTGTCCCCCTCTCTCTGTGAGAGCCATAGTGTACATGCACCGGAATCTATGGATCCTCGATTTTGTAGCGGTGGCCCGTGCTACACGCGCGTCACGTGACAATCGCCTCCCGCAACAGTTTCGATATGCATGATTTAGTGGTGTGGCGCTTGGCCGCAGAATAGAGACAAGTTCTGTGTCCATTCACCTATCAGACTCCTGTGTCGCTCTAGGCACATCGGGCATTTAGATACCATAAGTGGTCTGCGGCTACCATTGAGCTCGCACATATCATCCCTTCCCCCCTTCGAGTGGGGGAGGATTCGGAGTCACGACGAGCGAGTCTAGAGGGAGACGATCTGCACGACGGGAACGGGCAAAAAGGGTAGGGAGAAGGAGGGGAGGGAAGGAGAGAGGATGTGTAATTCTTCGGTAGAGGGTGGCGGAGTCAGTGACGTACGACAATGTCGACATTACCGCCCAAAAAGAGAGAGACATCGGCGTGAGAGGGTTGCGAAAAAATTGCACATTCAACGAGGGGGCACATGCGACGTTCTTCGTGATCTTTATGATCTTTGATAAAAAAAGCGCTGACAAAAATTGTCACGATTGTTCTTATATTTTGCAATATTTATCTTGTTGCTGATTCTCTGTTTGACTCGCAATCAAATGTAACAGCTGCGATGACAGAAAAGAGATGATATGAATTGAATTATCACTTTTCGTAAAATTTATGTGTCGCACAGATGCAACAAGCGTAAATATTGCATTGTGTTTATAGATTGAAATTGTGCGTGGGTTGATATTTCATAAATGCAAAATATACATCGCACGGAGAACACAAAGGTATTATAAAATTCATGAGTTTATTCTCTTTCTCCCTTGTGTAATAAATTTTAAGAAAACATAATATTGTTCCCTCTCGTTCGCACACTAACTAATTTATCAAGTTTAAACGAGCACAATTTGAGCAGAGAGATGTGTATGGCTGCGTGTGAAAAACTTCTGGCGAATTTTCGCGGAATTCCGCCACTGCAATTGTCGGAACGTCGGGGTAGAATAAGGGGTAGAATAACGCTAGGAGCGTGACGATCGGCAGAAGAGCCCCAGCGGTTATAGCAAGGCTAAACTGTGCGCTTAATATAGAAAGTTACCAGAGGGGTGTCTAACGGCAGTTTCATCTTCGTAGAATCGCGGGATCGCGAAATGGAATTATTTATATCCTTTCTACGTAAATACGTAATTTCCCTCCTACGAAAATTAACGTTGTACTGTAAAAAATATATATATATATTTATATTTGCAATTAACAATACATTAATTGCGATTTCTTGCCTCGTCTCACGTTTTTTTCATGTCAAAAAAATATTATTCGTTAAAATTTCTTATCTATTTTTCGATAAATAAGGAAAAGCTCGTGACACGATATTTGTTGAAAAATTTTGCGATCCCACACATGAGCGTCATCAAATATCACTGATAAAATTATACACGCGAAAATCTACATATACAAAATTAAATGTGTTCACACATTTTCCATATACATAAAAAATATAATAATACACACACATACATATATAATTGGAGTTGAAACCTTTTCGCCCACGCGACGTTCCTGCTAGTGGGGAGTGCCGCGTCAAGGGCGAGCACGTTCAGTGGGGATGATGCGAACGCGAGTAGGGGGTGAGTCGCCGTCGACCAGAGCGCAAGAGGGAGACGCCAGCGTGAGAGGTAGAGAGTGTAACCCCACGGTCGCACCGTCACCCGTGCGTCGTCGTACCTTAAAATGTGACTCGGGGTTAGCGCGCACACACACATACACACACATATACACAACACGGGATAGGCTGAGTGCGAGAGTGTAGAGAGATTAGCCGTGTGTGCATCGCGCGAGAATATACTATTCGTTTAGATTTTAGACAAGAGTAAAACGCGGTGATACACCGAGTGAAGCATAAGGGATCGTCGCGGGGGCGTGCAACGGGGTCTCGTGAAGAAGGGTAGACAAAGAGGAAGAGAGAGAGAGAGAGAGAGAGAGTGAAAGACAGAGCGGTAGAACCAAAGGAGAAAAAAATCAACGAGACAGACAGATGATACGAGGGTGACCGGAGTGAGATCGGACGCTCGATCGTACTGGTGATCATACGAAGAACTTTTCGGCGAACACCGTGTGACCTCGCAGTTTCGGAGACCGTCTCTGAGAAATACATATTATTTTATCCTAGTTACAGAGGGCGAGAGAGGGGAGGGAAAAAAGAAAAAAGAGAGAAGACAAGAGTCACTGACGAATGGGTGGAGAGTAGCTCGAAAGAAAGACCGACGCGACCAGAAGAGAAGATGTTGTCGTGAAGATACATGAAGAAAGAAAGAGAACAAGTGAAAGAGAGAGAGAAAGAGAGGGAGAAAAAAACGTGTGAATTTCATTGAGTGATGCATATACAAAAATATACGTAGGTGTGTATATATATATACACACACACACATACACACACACATACACACATTGCATATGTGTACACATGCGCAACGCGAAAACGTGTGAGTACTTGGCTCGAGGATCGTCCCCGTCGTGTCGTCGTTGTTGTTGCCGTCATCGCGGATACATCTTCTTCCGACTTAAAATTCCGGGAGATATAAGTGAGACCTTCGCGGAAAATAATTCCGGAAGTGACTGACACAGCGAGACACGTCGAGAGATATAAATTCCTCGCCGCGAATGATCGTCGTCGCGCAACGGTTACGTTCCGCCGTCGCCGTCGTCGTACGTCGTGCATATCTTTTCTCGTGAACTGTGATTTTTTTGTGCCGTTCGCTGACGAGGTGGGAAAGAGGAGTCATCTGCGACGGCAGGATTAGATACGAACAAGGTGAGTTTGATTTAACTTTTCGGGATATCCGCCGCCGCCGCTGCCGCCGCCGCCGCCGTTGTCTGACTCGAGCTTGATGTTTTTTACTCGCGTGCAGGTGGCAAATAATTGAACAGTTAGCAATAGACTGATTTAAGCGAAGCCCAATCGACGACCGGAAACCGACAGGTTGATGAATCCCTAACTAGATTCAATCGTGAGTTTACATCTCAGGTTACATTTCGCGTATGTATGAAAAAAATATTTAATTCGTCGGGTTTGCAATTTTCCAGAGTTTTCGCGCTCGCACGATGCGTAAAATTCGTCAATGTTGTTTCGTTTAATATTGATTCGATAAGATTTTTGAATTATAACGCTAAATATTACTTTATGCCAAAAAAAAAAAAAAAAAAAAAAAAAGTAACTTTTGCGTAAAGAGAATTAATGAATGCTGACGCGCATTTCAGCCGGCGGAAAAATTGTTCAATCAAAATTTTAGCATTTATATTTATTGTAGCATTTACATTTATGCATATATATTTTTTGTACGCAAAAATATTTCTATAAAACTTTATCATATTATTGAAAATATTTGAATATTTTCACGAATACGCAAAACTTGACAGCATAGTTAACGCGTGTTACATAATTGTGCACAAGTAATGGAGTGTACAACTTGACTCGATCTGGACGTGACAGTTCAGTTTGTGAAAATTACAGAACACTCTGTACACACACACACACACACACACACATGATATCGGTATATACCATTAGATAGCGAGCGGAAGCCTCGCCGGTGCATCATCGCTTCTTATTTTCACATCGGAAAAACTATTTCTCTCGGCGGCTCAAGCGTATAATGGTTTTCATCCTAGGGTGAGAGACGCCTGAAAATACCGAGCACATGTGTCGAGTTGCACACACATCTCGCCTTTATTCCATTCGCGCGATCGTATTTCAACGAGGCGAATTATTTTGTTTTCTTCTCGACGCAAACGACTTGCGAGAGACGACAGATTCGTCGATGCGCATTATTAAATCTGCGTAATTGCGACGCACAACAAGTAAATCGCGACATTTTCTCGGTGTTACGCGTATTTTTTTTTTTTTATTTTTTTTTCCGGGATGACCGCGATCGCGCTTCCGATTGCGCACCGAAATCCCGGATATTCGGCAAAACGCGTCGCGTTAAGTATTCTCTTTTGATAAATGCGAATTTACCGCGCGACACATTTAAGTGCACCGTACACGTATGTACGTGTGTGTATTGCGCGTAGGAGATTTCAATCAAACACACATTACACACACATACGCACACACACTCTTTACCTACTGCGAAAATAAATTATTCATCGTCCGCCACAACGGTGTGATATTCGTAACAACACGCAACATTTGCTTCTAAACATCAGAGCGTGGGAGGAAGAATTTATTTCGCGCACTAAAACCCATATCCCAGCTCATTGATTTGAATAAAATAATGCATATATATATGTATGTATGTACGTATGTATGTATGTATGTATGCATTAATGAATTTAGTGCGCGATCGGGCGCGAGATTCACGGTTAATACTTAATCTTCAATTTGTTTTACGTGACGTGAATCAACGTATGAGCGATATATTAAATATTTTATTTCTCAAGTTAAAATAGTTAACGCGTCGCGGATCGTAATTCAACAACGTTGTTATTTGAAAAATTCAATCGCGCGCACCCGATTTTGCAAACGGTTCGAGTATCTCGAAAAAACTCGAACCGTTTGCAAAAATCACGATTATTCAATATAAAATATACATACGTAATGTGTGTACGCGCAGTCGCGTTCGCTTTTAAAGATACATTAGAGAAGTAATTGCGCGCGATCGCGATAACAGTAATTTGAAAAAAAAAAAAAAACTTCGAAAATTTTGATTGCGGAGATTCAATCGCGAGCGCGATTTAATAATGATTTATTCGAACTACAGAAAAACAAGACTAGATTTTTATCGGTATGTTTGCATTCGCGCGCCGTTTCACTCGCCTAATTTTACGCCTGTACTACTTTCTTTCTCGACATTATATATCGCCTGCCATCGCGAATGGCTGACTTTCGTCATTGATAAGACGGTTTCGCGCAAGCTCACCCGAGGATATCGCAGAACGGACGCACACGTCCGTTCACCTTTCATATGTAAAATATTGACACAAGTTGGAAGCGGATATATTGTCCGACATCCGCTGTGTAAGCGTCACAGGATACGATGACGTAAAATTACGGAGGTGGTATCACAAATTCCGTCCCACGTGTGTGACGTGTACCATTTCTGTTGTCTCGGAAACGGACGAGTTATTTATTTCGAACGATAAAAGTTTTGCGCGATGTTTTTTTTATCACAAACTAACGTCGATAAAAATTATATATATATATTTATTTTGGACTCGCTAAAAAAACAAAGAAACAAAAAAAAAGAAAAAGGAATGCTTTCGTAACACAGTCTCGTTTTCTGTCGAGTATAGTTCAATGATACCGCTCGTAGCGCAGATTTTTTTTCTCCATCTACGAGAAGGAGAGGTTGTACAGGTTATTTAATTCCTTTGGTAGTTGTGTGATACACAACTACCACACACAGACGTGACGTATTTCGTACTTGACCTAATTTCGCTCTGTTCACGCCGACTTTAACGTTTGCCCTGAAAATAGCGCGCTCGATTAAAATAGGAAAAGTGAACGAGGGAGTGATAACTCAATATCTCGAGTTACTATTATTATGTTCGCCGGATATACAAAGGGTGTACGTTTCCACTGCCTCTTGTAGCGTTCCCGTTCTTTTGCTATTTGACGCGACGCTTTCACCGAGAGAGCAGCAACGAAAAAAAAAAAAAAAAAAACGTTCAAAATCCAGTTCTTCGAAAAATAGTTATCACCGTAAAATATAATACACACGACGTAGTCATAAGTATTTGTTCGTATTTACTTTCGAGTAAAATACTTTATTTGTATCTCGATTCCGCGGCGTGGGTCATCACGATGTTAATTACCTGTGTAATTTGTTTATTTCAATTTTTTTTTGTAATTTATTTTAAAAATTTCGAAGTTTTGATATTTAATTATCGTTATGCAGCATTTGATTTCACTGTAAAACTCTCAACTGTGATTAAGGCCAGAGAAGGTGGGACTTGATTTATGAGTCACGATATCACGACCTTAATTATTAACACACTTAATTGCTAGTGATTTATTTATTTTTTTTTTTTGGTTTCGTTACGATGACGTTATTGCACGTATCTATTTTGGAGTTTCAGATATTTTCGTTTTGTATGTGTGTTATTATTGCGGTATTTATTAGAAATTATTGAAACACAACAAGCACCCGCGAATTATAACAAATACAACCACGTAATAATGTAATAATATAATCTCGAACTGTCAAAGTGCAACGCGGAATAGCCGAAAACCAATTAGCGTCGCGGAAAAGCGGCAAACAATAAACACACACACACACACACACACCGAGACACAAATCGAGAAAATCAACTTTGATTCTTAACGCACGCATTTTTCACAGTTATACGATATGACAACTCGATTTCCGGCTCGCGTTCTGAAACGAAAATTTGTGATCAATCTTGCGGTATTTTTTTCCGCATCAACTCTCTTAATAAAATTTCTCACGTTTCTCTCTATCGCAACTGTTTTTCGTGACAATCAATCTCGCGAGTTTCAGGATTGCGTTGTGAGGGTTTTGTTTTCTTTTCCGCGAGAAAATCCACAGCCGTGTCTCAGAACGTTTTCTCAATTACTTCCCAATAAGCGTTCGATGATTTTGTCGCGGACAAAAGGTGACGGAGAATTCTCCAAGAGAATTATACACACGTAGCTACTATCCGGTGAAAACCCGTGCGCATTGCACGCGAAAGCTTGTCGGACGTTATTAACCGTAGTATCGAATCGATTAACGATATTAATGTGCTAATGCATAAGCGACACGGGGGAAATAAGCGCGAGCGTATATGAAAATTTATGCAGTTTGTCTCGGAGGTCGCGCGCGCGCGCATCCTTCCTTTCATACGCGAAATTTAATGCGATCTGCGAACGACCCTTTGAATTTAAAATTCCATTAAAATAGAAAACTGGCTGAACTCGCGAATAAAGACTGAATTTTTCCACTGTGTGTTTGCATTTCCGTGGATTGTGATATTTTTTTTTTTTTTTGGTTTTCACCCGCAATTACTAAAAACCCCACAATTGGATATTTCTGTTTATTAACGCGAAAAAGAAATTACGAGCGTATCCGCTTGATTCGCGTGTTTTTTAACATTTTTTTATTTATTTGTGTTTATTTTAAGTACATTATGTATTTTGCGCGATAAATTATATTGATTGAAATTATCGGAATATAATCAACGCGCGTTGGATGTCTTGAGGTGGTTGTTTCCCAACTACTGTTAGTGAAAATTAATCTTTTCTGTTCAAAAAATTGTAATTTTTGAATCGCATTTAACGTACACGCGTATCGATATGTACATCACCTGTGTTGCAAGTTTCAACAAAATCTCTATTATCGTCATTTTTTGAATCAACCACTTTAAACAAGAAGGGAAAATACACGTGTATATATATGCGTACGTGTATACATGAGTTAAACACTAATGTGTAGAATTTCACCGTGACTATTGATCAGTTCGTTGATGTCATAACATTGTCGTAATAGCATTATCATTTCGCGCTGCATAGTCGACGCCTGTAGTATGTACTACCTCACACAGTACCTCACATCGTTAAACGCTTGTAATTTGCATACCGGTTAAATTACCACCGTCTCCCCTCAACCGCGCCCGCTCCTCGCGCTACCGAAAATCAACAAGTTTGCGCGCGGATGGATATTTGACACCCGGATTGTCTTTTTCCTTTGTTCGTCGCACCGATCCAAGAATAAAAGCTCCGAGCGAGATATTTTATCCCGTTGACGTTTGAAACGTCAGAAATATGTATTCCGAAACGAGAAAAGTGACGCAATTTACCGCGATGAAATACTCGACGATTAAAAAAAAATCTGATCGGTTAAAAAAAAAAAAAAAAAAATTCGCTGTCGTACAGAACATACACGATTTTAAATTAATTAACTGACATCTTTTATTAAATATGTACATCGAGAAGATTGCGACACATTTGTGTCTTGCGTTAATCAATACGTTGAAAACTTCGATAGTGCGTGCAAAACGTTAGAATATCCAACGAATACGCACTGCTTGTTGGATTGTTATTGTTTTTTTTTTGTTTTGTTTTTGCGAGGTTTTCTTATCTGTCGGATCGGCTTGTGAGCGGAAAACATTCGTTTTCAGATATCGACGTTCTGCTGGAACGAGCTTTTTCTTTTCGCGATACACACACGACCTAGTTCACCGTTCGCAGAGGCTTGTGCATGCGGAAAGGTAATGAATCCCGAGGTTAGGCGGCTGCCCGGCAGCACTTATCGTCTCCCTAATTGCTAATCACTCGCGTTACCAATCCCCTCCGCGACGGTGTACGTACAAGGTACACCATTATTTCGCTATCGTCTGCCGGAGCGTTATGGTTGTCCGACACCTCGAAATGCTATGACGCCGAACGTACAAGATTAATTACCGCGAGGTGTTAAATGAAGTTCGCAACAACGAAGCGGAAAATCATAATGATGTGTGAAATGAGCAACATTTATTTCGGTCAAGTAAGTTTACACCGGTTTCTGACGTGTGCGTATACAGTTTGCGCAATCTTTTTTTTTCGCGAAGATTTTGTCGCGAACGAACGTCTGCGACGTGTAAACATCGAGAACCGCAAGGATTTTCCCGCGTTGACATTAACTGAAAAATCTACGAGAATATATCATCTCTTCACGATTATATCACACCTTGCTCACCAGCATGGTGTAATTTAAAATGCTGTTTGACTTTCATGGCGCACGTTCCGCCACAGCGGGCTTTGATAAACATTCGGAACGCAAGTGAGAACGATGAAGAGATCGAGAACTTTCAAGAAACTTATGTGAAGTGTTTACTTTATTAATTTTGAAGCACAAACTAATTAAAAATCTACCGTTGTGTTCAAATTGTTTTTCAAAAAAAAAAAAAATTTCTCTCGGATATTGAACTTTTGGAAGAAAGCTCTCTTTCCTATTCTAAAAAAAACTTTTTCAATTCCGCAACGTCTTGTAACTTTGTTTTTTTTTTTTTTTTTTATACAAGGACGAGGTTTTTTTACACTTTTAAATATTTGATTTATTCAAGAAGTGTAAAAAAATTTCTTAATAATCTTAATATACTATAATATAATATTTAATACATTGTATCTCGATATTAATTTGTTTAATTAACCTATTATAGGCTGTTGATTGTAGTTTATTTGCTTTGCATGTATAGATCTATGTGAGAGAGAGAGAGAGAGAGAGAGTGTGTGTGTGTGTGTGTGTGTGAAACATCAAAAAAAATATTATGTAACCATGCGACTCATTTATTTGTTTATAAAAATGACATGCGATAAAGAGAAGAACATCTCTCTTGACCATCTCTCCTTTTGTCTCGTCCCAACCGTTGCCGTGTGAGTACATTACTCTTGTGTATCTCTGCCGCTTTCTAATTTACTCGCGTTACATCTTTGTTGTGTTTAATAAAGTTTGTTTTACAAGAAGATTGAATATTCTCATTTAATAACCTTATCATAGGCGATACATTTCTCTCTCTCTCTCTCTCTCCCTCTCTCTCTCTCTCTCTTTCTCTTTCTCTCTCCAACATATATCACGTTGTAATTACAACAGTAATTCGTATTTGATGAGAAGTCAGGCTTTAATTTAAATATACAGTATTCGCTAATTATCTCGTCCCCAGTATCTAATGACAAAGGAGAACATTGATTGACGATTAGCGTTGGCACGAATATCGATTCGACTCTCGATATCGGCTTAATTAAATACTAGCGAGACGCGCGTCGGTGACAATATAATGTTTCGAAAATGATATACGTTTTCCGGCTCTGTGTAAGCACACACAGAGGAAATTATATTTCATGCAATAATGAGATGATAATTTATAATTTGTCTATATCTATCTTTTACGCGATATCTCGTTATGTTATATTTTTCACGCAATTTTTCTCGTTGTATTACACTTTGTATTTTTTACGAAGTGTACATATGTAAATTGCAACTCTCTTTCTTATGCGTTTCGTGTTTCTTGCAAAGAAAAAAAAAAAGAAACTCGGCTTGTTGAATCGATATAAAAGCTGAAGATTAGCATTAACACGAATAAAACAGCAACGCCATTTCCAACATGTTTTCATTTAATAATTGATGACAACACAGTTGCCTCGTGCACCACTTACACCGGTTCGAAAAGGGTCGGTTACTTATTTACCTACTTTGTAGCGTAGTGCTGACTATAACGTAACTAAAACACGAAGAGGGATGATTCGTGAATATAGCGAAATATTCTTTACTCGACACAATGTAATCTGTTTTATCTCGCAACATAGACTATAATACGCGAGTATTGCAGAAAAACCGTAACAGATACTAACTGAACAAAAATACATACATACATGTATTATATAACATATGTGTGTGCGTATACCCACTTGTTTTATGGTTTTATAATGAATATGCGTCAGACTGAATACTAAATAAATATTCTAGAATGTCTTTCTTTTCTCTCTCTCTCTCTCTCTCTTTCTCTCTCTCTCTCTCTATGTACATATATACACACAAATACTATTAATTTGCGCATATCAAACAATTATATCTGTCTGTCTGTCTGTTTGTCTCTCTCTCTCTCTCTCTTTCGCAGGTAGATACATAGAGATTCCGAGTTGATTGACATCGCAACCGTTTGTAATTACTATTGTTACTCGAAGTAGCTCAATTCGAGAAAGCATTAATTAATTAAACATGGAGTACTACAGCTACACGGCAGCTATTTACTCTAACTGTGCTATTCATATTTTGTATATTTTAATTCGTACACATAATAAAAAAAAAAAAAAAAAAAAAAGAGACTCACGAAAGACACACCACCCGAAGAAATATATAGTAAGCTTCTACACAAAGTGTCTTTTAACCGTGCCATAGAAATGCGAACGGTATTTGTATTGTTTCGCACAATTAGCACGCGGATAACGAGATTACATCGGGCCGTTTCTTGAGAGAAATTTATCTGCGTAAAATCCTTAACTTGATGTTAATTGCTACGGGCCTTATTAAAACCGCATGAAAAGGGATCTTTCTTCTATGTGATCCGTGATAAATCAAGAGTCCCTTCTCGCAAGATACGATTAATTAACACCCGTAGGCTCATGAGCCAATAACGAATTTTGTTCTCGAGTTCACTTTTGCCAAGGCATTTCGTTCTAACGGCACTTTACTCAAGGTACGACTGTGTGTGTTCTTTTTTTTTACACATACGAATCGCCACGCGTCTAGACACTTCTTCCCTCGTAACAATTAATCGTATTAAATGCTTCGAATAATTTCACTTTTATGTGCTCAAAAGTTTTATTTGATACAATATTCATATGATCTGAATTATCAGTGCAATCTAAAAGAGAAGCGGCAAAAGTAAAAACACTGTTTGAAGTAACATTAAGAATAATTCCTTGCGATATATCAGTGTGAAGCGTTCTTATCTAATTTTAAAGTCCGCAAATGTTTGCAATTAATTTGATTTGCTGTGCAAGCAACTTATTTGAAGATTATTTATTTATTTGAAAGATCTCTCTCTCTCTCTCTCTCTCTCTCTCTGTCGTGAGTAACTCAATCATTTTATTGTGATAAATGGATTTATAGCGCTTGAGTAAAAACGCTTGGGGATATATTAGTATTGCATTGTGTGTGAGTAATAGTTGTGATAGACAAATAGATATATATCGTATTTTATTGACGTATCTCGCGAGTAACGGTTATTTGTCTGTCAAAAATGTCAATATAAAAAGATATCGAGTATCCGCGGAAAATCTCATTTGCCAACAAATTACGGATATTTGTCTTGCTTTTTAGTCGGTTTTTTTTTTTAATGTAACTCTTATTACATGTAACATTTTTTAAAATTATATGTATGTATTTGTGCGTGCGTGTGTGTGTGTGTGTTAATGTAAGAAACAATATTGTACTTATTATCGATATATCTTCTTTTTTACTTAATTTCGAGCAACACGTCGAACGTGCGAACGTTGAACTAATTTTCAGCATCACTTAGCAAGTAACTCTCTTGCGGTAACGTCCGCCTATCAAACTCAATATATTCCATAGAGTTGCGCTTACACTTTTATATACATACAGGATTATTATTTATATATATGTATATATATATACATATGTGTATATATGTGTATATATATATATATATATGTATGTGTGTGTGTGTGTATAATACATACTGCATGCAGGACTCGGGGGCAGAACTACTCAATGAACAATAATAACGGTGAGTAATAATCGTGATTTAGCTTTTACAGTAATAATAGAGTTGCTGCGCAACAATGACTTTATCAACAATAAAATGTCGATGTTGGTGTCGGTAATGTTCAGTAAACTCCGCACTTATTCACCCGTGTATACATATTTCATTACGCTGTATCGTATATATACACATCGAAACTTCCACCACCTTTTCAATGTGCCAAGCTGCGCGCAATCTCTCACACTCATTATTCTTTATTAACTCTGTGCGGATAATCGTTTACAATAGTGTTTTTTTTTTTTTTTTTTTTTTTTTTTTTTTTTTTTTTTCACGTTTAAAAAATTATAATTTTTTTTTCCAGACGCGCGTATAAACAAAAATAAATACGTATTTTTGTTCGCCTGTGTACAATATCGAAATATTGACTGGTATAATACTTCGAGTTTTATGTTTGAATTTGTATATTCGGAAAAAAAATCGTACGATACTCATGACTCGACCTAATATTTCTCACTTTTAGACGACAAATCTGTCGCACCGCCGACGCGGATGCGTAACTCTGTTTGCGACGTGAAACTGCGACAAACGCAATATAAAACGCAAAACTATGTTTATCAGAAAAAATGCGCACTGTGTCGCGGACTGTTTTTCACATTTCGTCGAGAACGTTTCAACGACATTTTCGAGTTCTGTTTATAACTAGAAGTTTTTTCCTTCTTTATAATGAAAAAGAATCTCTTTATCTCGCGTGTCTGCAATTCCTGGGTCGCGTTTGACCCAGGTATCGATAACACAAGTGATTCGAGTCGTGTTGATGCGCGAGCAACAAGAAAATAAGGAAGACGCTTAAATACGATGTAGTCCGATGAACTGCAACGAGTCGGTAATCAGTATGTTTCGCACGATATGGGTTGCAAATAGACAATGTTCAAAAGCGCGGATCGTAATTCGCATTACACGCTCGTGTATGTACACACACGTCTCTAGTGCAGAGCCTAAAGCACGAACCGGCTTTTGCATGCGGACGACATACAAAGGGATGAGCTTGACGGATGTTTCCGCGTAATGAACGCGATTCGACGTTAAGTGCAATTCAACCGTAAAACGCTTGATTCCAACGTTTTAACTGAATCGCGCGCCTTTTTGGTCTTCTTATTGGCACGCACACACGGATGCGCTATTCGCACATCGAGGTGCAGTGAGACAATTTCGACTATCAGTTCGCAAATTGTGCACAAAAATCTGACAAAAAAATTTTCGGTTTGTTTCTTACGAGTCTTCGACAAATGCATCGAGAAACGAAGTTGAAAAATATTAAAAATGTAGTTTGACATCTGAGACAATTTATATTTTAGCGACGACCGAACACAAAGCGTGTCACATCATCTCATTATCTCTGTCGATTTGAAATTTTCCCAATAAAATTTCTTCATATTTAATTTGTTCAATTATGCTCTCGGAGTCGTAAGAATATTAATTATACATAAAATGGAACAGAATGCGATTATTTTTCACTTTGCTCTCGCAAAAATCATCATCAGCTTTCCTTTATTTTCACGCTCTTCTCTCGAACAGAATTATTTCCCCAATTTCGTCGCTCCGTGCAAGAGAGGAGAGGATCCTTCTGCAAAATTCGCGCGGCTGCAAATTGGACTCTCGCCGGCAAGAGAAGCAGCGACGACGGCGACAGGAAAAGCCTCGAGAGGGACACACGAACTTGGATTGCCGTCCGTTTTCGTAGCGTGTCGCTCGATTAATTGTTGAAAAGCGAGAATTCGTTCGAAAGATACGAGAGAGAGATAGAGAGCAGAACTCGCGCGAATCTAGGTCGAAACACCGCTGCCGTGTTAGCCAGGTGAAAAGCCTAGAGCTAATTCCCTAAACGGAGCTCCGCGGCTTTATGTCCCGACAGAGAACGCGAATGCACAAGAGAGTTACAAAACGAATAGAGTGTAACGCGCCGTGTCCGCCTTCTCCAATTATTTCTCATGTCATTAAATACATACAGTCATATATTGTATCCCGGTAATAACCAAAATTAATAAAATTATTTGATAAATTATCATTTTTTAATTATTTTTATTTTATTAAATTGTATAAGAAAAAAAAAACTAAACCAAACGCGAGGAAAATGAATAGAATATCTCTTACACCCGCGAGATCTCGTTTTCGAGAAAACAAAAACACACGTTTACGACTAATTGTAAGTAGATTAGGATGCGCGATAATTGCGCGCGGCAAAGAAAAAACCACGATCGTAAAGGGCACGCAGAAAAGCAAATTCGGGTCAAAGCTAGTATTCTATTTAAGAATCGGTTTCATATTCTACTATAGAAGGAATAGCGTATGAAATGATAATTTTGAGAAATGGTGGTGGAAGTCGGTGGGAGTCGCGCGCCGTGTTCGAATTGAGGTCGAATCCGATTCGGTTCTATTTGCAACGTGAAGCGGCAGCAAAAAGAGAGAAAGAAAGAGAGAGAGAGAGCAGCAGCAGCAGCAGAGCTCGCTCGTAAAACGCTATGTTTATAAAAAAATGACGAGACGGAGCGATCGGAGTCTTTTGTGACTCTCCGATCGAAATGAGATTGTCGAGTTTTATTTGTCATACGCTTTTGTGCGTTATATTTGTGCCGAGAAACAATCATCACGCTTTGGCCACAGCAGCTGGATAAATTTATTTCTTTTTACGGACGCGTTCGCGCGATATCGCGCGTAATTACGAAAACCAATGCAGCGTTAATAAAACAGCGCTAATATAACAAACTTTGCAAGATCCCGCTGCAAAAATTAATCGTCGAATGATGCAAACAACAACACACATTCAACACACGTATCTTTAATATAAGCGCGAGCAAACTTGTCGTACTATCGATTCGATCGGGAATCGGTAACGGGATTATATCGCAATTATATCGATCTACGATCAGGTCGGGTCTGTTTGATGCATCGCGCTGCCAAAAACGGCGAAGCGACGACGATTGTACGAATTAGACTTGTCAGAAGGAGCCGATAAATTCAATTCCCCTTTTCTTCGACGGCGACGGAGACGAAGAAGCCGCCGCCGTAAATACATCTCGTGTGTTCTAGAACGCGGCGCGTCAAGAGCGAGGGCGGAAAGGTGCAGCATGAATTTATTTTCCCTCGAAGACGGATAATGCGCTTCGTGCGGCTGGCGCCCGGCCAACCCTTAATCGCAAGCCTCCTCGCTCGACCGTACGGGCCAATCTGTCCCGACCTTCGCAGAATCTAGTATGCGGATTGGAAAACGGCTCTCTGCTACACACCCCCTGCGCGCTGACCCCGATTCCGCGGTGAACTTACACCTCGTTCGCGGTACACGGTGATTTGTACACCGTACAAGTAACTTATGTCGGGGAAAATGAGAGAGAGAGGGAGAGAGAAAAAAAAAGAGAAGTGAGAGAAGGTGTTTGATATAAAACTCCAAGGGAAGCAGGTATAGCCTCACGCGAGGGGAATCCCGTGTATTTTATATTTGTGTTTCGTGCGATGAATCATCTTTATCAGAAAATTTTTCTCACGAAATTATCACATTTGCAGTAGTATTTGACGAATATAGAGACGACATGATGTTCACACGACAGAGACAATTATTATTATTCCAAATATTAAGTTATTAAGTGTATGAAACTTGACAAACATATATATTATACAATTACAAATAAATTAATTAATAAATATATATATATATATATATATGTATATTATAACGTATATTACAAATATATATGTATATTTTTCAAGATTCTCATACTCAATGATCCAATATTGTTTGTTATGCACAAGAGATACGAATAACTTCGAGATAACAAGGATTTCTCTTCGATGTAACTTTTTCTTATAACATCGATAATGTACGAGACAAAAACCCAGGCTCTCTTTATCCTCTTTGATACTCGAGTCACGTCAACGACCGGATGTCCGCGGAATATTCAGCAAAATGGAACATGATTACGTCAAGGTGAAAGACGGAGCTTTCGCGAAGCGTGCCTCGTTTCGATGTGTCTCAGAAAATAATCAACAAGCGCGAAACGTTGCGCGAGCTGAAACCTTGCGCTTTACACTCTTTATGCAATATCCGTTCGGATGTTAAATTTCATCCTTGAGAAAGAATTTCCTTTTTATCGCGGCTGACACGACGTTATCACGTTTTTACGAGGAGGCGTGTAACATGCAAAGTAACGATTTGCGGGTTTCGTGAAAAATTGCGGAGAAGGAGGGGGAAGAGGAGAAAAGACAATTACACACGAAATCGGACAAAATGCCAAAGAGTGCGGAAAACGCGCGTCGGAACGGCTAAAATCTCGTCGTCGTCTCATTTACGTGCCACGCGCGGTAAAAAGTTAAACACGACGCGAGATGAGGAACAGTTTTGAAACTAGTAATTGGATCTATGCGAGAACACGTAAAAAGCATTATTTCTCTCCAACGACAACGCATACGAGAAAGCATATCGCGCGCGCGCATATGCTTTCACGCACCGCACCGGGGAATTGTTGTCTGTGTTTCGTCAACCGCATTTCCCAGAAAGGGTCTTTGCCGCAAAACGCCCGCGCGTTTTAGATTTTCCTCGCATAACTCTCAAGGCAACATTTTCCCCAAATTATCTCCGAATTTTGTTTTAGTCTGTGCGCGAACTTGTTGCTTGTGTGGAACCAACTTTTGAAGGAAGATTTTTAATAACCAAAAATAAAAAAGTTTTATTTTTATACAATATTTTCTGTTATATTTCTTCTTTCTTTTCGCGAAAAACATATTACAAATCCTAGAAGAAAAAATATCGTCTTTCTCAGCAACTCGTTCTCGAGTTAAACAATTTGCGAAAAAAATCGGTTTTTTCAAAATGAAAAAACTTGGAAACTGAAACTCTCGTACTTTCTGTCTGTCGTATTCCGACCTTTTTTTTCACGTTTTATCACACCGTTTTATTCGCAATCTAATTTTTATATTGCACAGCTACAATGGTTTTGAGAAAACGCATCTTCATACGAGATTTGCGCATATGTATATACGTTTTTTCAACCATGTTTCCCGATTTATCTTCGAAAACTGTCATAATAATTCACACACGTATCAAATCGGAGTTACGTCTCTTTTTCCTGCACGCCGAGAATGTTTATGTGAAATTTACTTGATTCTTTTCGAAGATAAATTTATCTCTGGGACACATTTATGGAGGGGATGAAGGAAAAGATGTAACACGCGGTCTTCGCAAACCCCCCCGATTCACCTACATGATGATATATACGCGAACATTCAGTTGCTAACACGTTTTCCTACGTGCTTCTCATTCACGTGGGTATTGGATACGAAAAAAAAATCGCATGTTCTTTCCGTTTTCTAGTGTGTATATGGTAGCGGATAAATATTACGTAGAATATATTATACATTTGTTCAAGTCATTTTGGAAAGACGGCGACAAACCAACCCCAAGCAACTATATAGTTTTATGTACAAAGAGAGATATTTATATGTTTATATATTTATATAAATATACATATGCGTATTGTCAAGAATTTCACATTTAGGAATAATTATGTTTTTAATTTGATATTTTTCACACATTTTTGCACTCGAATATTTTACGCGTAAAATTTTCGGCACGTTCAATCTCCGCATGCGTGTGCGTGCAATTTTATGTTACACAAGGGATCAACAGAGCGAAAGGAGAACATTTTTGTTGCGAATTTTTTTCGTCGCGATAACTCGTATACTCGAAGAGAGAATTTCCGAAGTTCGGGAAAGGGAGTGTGAGTTGTGGAGATCCCTCGAAGAGAGGGATCAGTGAATTTGGCAATATTCCTGTCCGAACTTTTACAGAGTCAAACACTTTTATTCGATAGATTGTATATCGAATGATACTGTTTTATCGAATTGAAGTTATCTTGGAGCGAAACAGAAATTTGACACGTACAATGACGACGACACGTGAGATATTCGTTAAAATTCACTCATATATAAAAACAATCTGTCACATGTTTTTCTTTTTACTCGCAATTTGTTTTTAATAAAAGTTAATTTATTCCGCGCGCAATTTTGTTCGACGTGAATCGCGCACTTCTATCCGAGAGGATATGAAAACGGCATTATCGCATGATACACTTTGATTTTCTAATCCATTTTATTGCTACGTTTTCCTTTTTTTTTTTTTTTTTTTTTTTTCGCAAAGTCGGGCGACGACATTGTATTTCCCTAAAAGATTCACATTTTCAAAAGATATATACGGGAAGTATTTTAAAATGAGATAAGATAATTCCTTCCCTCGTGAGGGGAGAGCGCGCGAAAGAACGAAAAGTTTTTTTCCTTACGACTTTAGGGGAGAATATAATAGCGTGAGCGAGCAGCAACTATGAGGGTGAAGGTAACAATCGGAGAGATGATATATCGCGAACGAAGAGGGAGAATTTCTGGGGCCGGCGGCGCACACGCAAGGGTTGCAGATTTAATTTCGGACAAATGTTAAACAAACTTAACATTATACGCTATGATAAAATTTAGTCAAAATAACGTTTATTCGTTTAATAAGCAGCGGAAGAAGTGACTCATTGAAATACAGTTCATTGAAATTGATAAGATTGAAAATTGATGAAGATTGATTGATTCGCCAATCAAGAGACGAGAAAGAGAGTTGCCTACGAAGAAGCTCATTACGGATCGTTCTACCAGACTGTTAAAATTGATGACCGATGCTGAAACACGCAGTTAAATTAAATTCAACTAAATTTCGAGCAATGCGCAATTGTATGTATATATATATATATTTTTTTTTTTTAATGCAGAATATTCATGTATATTTGCAAAAGAAAAACATCGTAAAACAATTTTCTTCTCTCTGCTCTCGAAACGTTCTCGCGCTCAGGAAGTAGACGGTAGTCGATTTTATTTAAATACGCTTTGTACAGACTGCACATCAAAGAGTCCATTGGTATCAGGCGGCCTTGCGATAGAGCGAGAGAGAGAGAGAGAGAGAGACAGAGAAACAGAGAGAGAAAATGGCGCGAAATGGAAGAAGGCTTGAGGATGTCGTTCGAGGAAACCGAGCGTTTCGGGCTATTACTCAAGAGAACGGTATTGGCCGAGTGCCTCTTTAGAAGACACCTCCGCCGTCTTCTGCAGCAAACGGCTGGTTCGTTTAATTATCTCCCATCAGATTTTCCGCGAGAACGATTCCATTACGCGCACGGCGATATTCGCCCGGCCCAATAATGCTCCCTCACTTCAACTTCGATGTGTTTTGGACTGACTTCACGACCGATTTCCCGGCGCGAAGTGTTCGACGGTATTTAATCTCTCCTTTGTAATTGATTTCATCTCCAAAATGAGAGATAAATCGAGAGAGTGATTCTCGTTTAATGTGAAGTGCGAAAAATATTTGTTGAATGCGTTAATTCAAATTTTTTTTTGTATAATTTTTTGTATTATTTTTTTTCTAAATTTTATTGTAAATACAATTTCGCTCTTGTGTAATTGCGCTTTAAGTTTTGTTTTTTTTCGCACGGATTAATATCGAGTTATAGATTCGTTATATTTATTGCCGCGCCATTGCGTGTTCCTCCATTAAACGTAGCCGCATTAATCCTCGTGTACGTTGCCGCAACGAGGGCGTTTTATAGGTACACCATACATACGTTTTGAATGCATATATATACCATGACACACGCGTCCCCCTCCCTTCTCCTCTCCCCTTCATGTATGTGTGGCGTGAGTTATACGCGACAATGATAACGATAAAATCTCTTCTCTGTTACGGTTTATGCCTCTTGTTACGAGCAATTCTCCGCGGCGAGACGAGTATTTCACGAGTTGCGCATACAACATATCGGCGTGAGTTACAATGAGAGAGGGAGAGAAAGAGAAAGAGAGAGAAAGAGAGAGAGAGAGAGAGAAAGAGACGGAAACAATGCGCGAGAGGATTCACATTCGCGATAATTGAATCCGAACGCTGGGGCGATCTCGCCCCGTTGAAAGTTGCGAGGCAATCAAAACTTGAGACGCGCGCAAGTCGAATGAATCCCGATGTAACGAAAATCGAATTGTGCGAAATCTCGAGCGCGCAAAGTCGCGAGATACAGAGAGCCGACGACTCTCGCGTTGCTGCAAACATCAGCTCGCGCCGAGATGCTCAGAACGCGCGACGACTTGATCGTTGATCAAGGCATCAAACTGCGAGAGACAAATCCGAGAAAAAGATAAGTCACGTGCGATAAGTCTGAAAATTAAAGAGATGTTATCGAAGGAAAAGTTCTGTGAGGGATGTAGACAGTTGCGTGCGCGCGCGCGCGCGGCGACAAGTCCTAGTTAAAGGAACTTCCAATTACATACCGTTCGCCTCGGTAAAGCACAAAAACTTACTTTAGTGCGCTGACGTACGTATCTTCTTCTTCTTCTTCTTCTTAAACATTTCGAACTTCACGGCGCGATGAAAAGTTAATACCGAAGATGTACGACGAGTTTATAATGCCTTCTCGTTATCGAGGTGTATAATTTCAGGAGTAATCATCCCTTGTGAGCTCAAGTTTGGCGAACTCTTGTTCGACCAACTGACGCGTCGCGAGGTTGTTTGGTTAACGCCGTGTAAGTGTGCAAATGCCAAACTGTGCATATATGTACAGTTTTCGCGAGATGAAAACAAAAGAAAAGTGAACTTCGCAATTGACGGCAAAAAAAGTTAAGTGTACCTGGGAAGAACGTCGAACACATTGACCAACTACACCGTTGGCCTGAATAAAACGCCTGAAGCAAGAAACGTTCAAGTCGTTTGGGCGAGCTACGCAAAACACGAAGACAAATTGCCGGAAATGCCGGTGTCTTCCCATATCCAACCAACTTAAACTCGGAGTATTCGAGGCGGGTCGCGGAGCAAATCGTGCGGAGTAAACCATCAAACTGTTAGAATATCGCGCGCGCGCATCGACAATGACAAATTACGGCGATACATCGCGCGCGCACGGAGCAACGTGCGTTGATTTTCAAATACGTGCGAAGATCGAGATACCACTTGCGTCATGGCGAACATGTACGTATGTGTGTGTGTATGTGTGTATGTGTGTATATATATATATATATATATACACACATATATAATCACTCTCTGCGGTAATTAATTTTCATTCATTCAAGCGATATCATTTAATTACACGCTACCATTTTAAATTGTAAAATTGATATTCAAGAGGGGAAAAAATTCATTGCAATTTATTTAAAGTGTAATTTAAATTGCGCGTACATTTCAACACATTTTTTGTCGAGAGATAAGAAATCGAGTTTTTCATAAATACGTTGCGTTTTAAAATTTATAAAAGAAGAGAGAGAAATATTTCTTTCAAAATTCCAACACAAGCAATTTTATTATTAAACCGTAAGTTAATTATAAACATATTTTTTCATTACTGTAATCTCTTTCTCTCTCTCTCTCTCTTTAAGAGGATCGGGAAACGCTCTTTCCAAAATGTAATAAAGCAATACCGTTATTAACCCCTGAGTTAATTATAAATATTCCGTTATTAATCTACCAGCAAAACAATGGAGTTTACGAAACTATAAATTTACATCTCTCTCTTTTCTCTCTCTCTTTCTCTTTCACTTTTTCTCTGACGATATTATTATTTAATCCAAGATTTTAAATTTGCAAGCTTTTGCAAACGGATCTTTTTTTTTTTTCATATCGCTATACGGGAGATTTTAGCAGCGTGAAAAATTTTTCCGCTTCGAATTCGTTCTATACGGATTTTGTTATCCGCGTGTTATCGACCGAAACGCGATTACACCTCCGCTTTCTGATAAATAAGCTCCGTTGGTCGGCCGCGTGGTCGTTAATACCGCTTTGCATTTTATCGCTTTGTACGAGTGATCGGGCCCGATCGCTAACGCGGCCGTCGATTTCGTGGAAATAGCACGCCGCGCTGCGAAATCATGCCTGATCCATTCCGCATCGCTGATTTAATTAAACCGTGAATTGTATATGCCGTTCGTATTATTGATGGCGGTAATAACAATCGGACACGGTTGTCAAAGTAAAAACGTAAATCCCTCAATCGTTAAACGGTGTACGTATTATATATATATATCTGAAATGTAACAATCCAACTGATTTTATCCTACAAGCGGTTGCAAACGTATCTTTCTCTAAGCATTTAGTTTCTTTTTATAAAAATAATGAGATATTTTCTTTGAGTTTTTTCTGAATCCAATTTTATTTTATATTTTTCTGGTTTTGCGAAAGATACGAGCCTCGGATAACGAAACACACGATCATTCCTTCGCGCGATATTACTTCATTGTTATTAAATACATTTGTTAACTTGGTGTCGTTTGTTTAGCTACTTAAACCCTAATTATTTTCTAATTTGACGCATTTGTTTCCAATTACACGATCAGCATAGGAAGAGAGAGAAAATTTAAATTGAAAGGTAAAATTGTCTCGAGAAAGAAGGAGGATAGCAACGTATATTAGCACACACATTTTGTTTGAAACGTGCATTTTTATTAAAATCTCGTCTCAATTGTAACGCGATCGTTAATGTCGGCCGTTTCATCGAAGCGTCGCATCGTGATCGACCTCGATTCCGACAGCGCTCGGGGAGAGAAAAAAAAACGCTCGTTTATATTTGTCAGTCGGAAAAAAAAAGCTAATTTCTTGTCCGCGGAGAAAACAATTTACATATCTTGAGAGATTATTTCGATCTCTCACAGCAGTAATCGGACGTTATTGTTTTTTTCGATATATTTCACAGGCTTCAATTTGAAAAGTTAAAACAAAATAGATAAAATTTTTATCGAACATATGCGAATCCTCCGGGATTTCCATTCACTCCACTGCAAAGCGTGTAGTGTAAAAGTTCAGCAATGAGCAGAGCGAAGTTCGCGAATGATGGGATCGCAACCGACTTTTGACACGGCGCGCCGCGCGATCTGCGAAGTATATACATCGCGCGCTATATAAAAACTGAGTAAATATTATAGATTCTTCGTAGTTTAAGACCGAAGAATTCGAGTCGAGGTGGATTAGAATTCACGTCCAGCCGCCATACATATATTCTACACGTACTTTCGAAAGAAAATATGCATAAAAATGCAAAAATCTCGGTCGCGAGGTATAAAGAAACGCACCCGCATCGTGTATGCAAAAAAACACACACGCACACGCACACACGCACACACACACACACACACACACATGTGGGCGTGTTGTATACGCAGTGATATTATGTTTCCTTTTACAACAGCGCACCGAGAAGGTGAATATACCGCGGAATCGATAAACCACGCGCGTAAAACGCCGATTCGTGATCGATTTTTTCTCTCTCACAAAAGCATTTTCCTCATGACGAGTGTGTATCGACGTTTTCAGATAGGATAATTCTATTTTTCACGTAAGACTCACTTGCGAAAATCCAATACGTTCGAGAAGAGATGACGTTTTTTATTCCGAAACGCCGAATAGGAAATTTCTTGAAAATACCTAGCGCGAGTATAATAAAAACTGCGACTAAAATTTTACCACAATTTTACGGTGCGTTCGAGAAGAATTAAGTAAGAAATTAATTAAAAATTAATTAAGAAATGTCATTAATTCTCCATGCAAAGAGAGAGATTCTTCTCAAAAGAGATTGCAAATTGAGAGTGCATTCGCATTGTTATAAAACTAAGACAGAGAGAATTGAGACAATAACACTTTTATGTTAGTTTTCTGTGTTTACAGTATCGCGCGACGGTCGTGTGTACATGCTATGCGCGTCGCGTGTATCGATTTCGTCGCTCGCGCGCATCGGGAATTTAGAGATTAAACGCATTTTAAAATAAATTCCGCGCGCGAACCAATCCTACTCCCCGGAGGATCGCAATCCATGGAAATTTCGAGATTGAAGCGCGTTAACGCGCGACGTTGAGTGCAAAGAGCACACACACACACACACACACACGCACACATGCGCGCGAGAGTAGAGGACATTTCTTCTCACCCATTGAAAGACAAGTAGCTTCTCTGAAGAGATAAGCCACCGCGCGGCTTTCTTTCACTTTCTTCTTTCTCCGGAAGAAAGAAAGAGTGCTGCACTACGAAATGAGAGACACAGGGCGTGTTGAATAAAATTAACATAGTATTAAGACTCTTTCTCGCGCGCGCGATAACGACCGGCCGACTTCGAAAGCTTCCGACTTCTCCGTAATTTCTGCCTCTTGTAAATCGTATGGAAATCGCCGCTGCGCGCAAAAACGTCCGTTCTTTTTACACGTATTTGCTTTTTACTCTGCAAATACTCTACAAATCTTCATAATCGTTGTTCCTGAGTTTTACTTAGGAAAATGTAGGATTTTGGTTTCTAAGTAAATTTTTTTTTTTTTATTTTTTTTATTTTTACTCCGAGCGCGTGCACGCGTGCTGCCGTATTGAAACAAGCGCATTTGCGAAAAAAATTAAAAATGATTCGCGATTTTATAAGTAAAATCGAGTTTGTTGCGAAATCTGTTGTGTTTGAATTTCGCGACACGCGCGTCGAAATCAACAACGCGAGAAATCATTTTCAGGTCTTTTCTGTGTCGTTAAAGTTTTGAAACGTTCGTCGAGCGAAAATATTTACACTTCGACGAAGACGTTCCGGGCCTTCTTTTGTGGCGCACAAATCGAAATGTTTTCATATTTTATATAGTATCTCTTAATATTAATAAGAACTTTTTGGAACTCGTATAGTTGCGTATCTTCGTTATTCTCTACGAATTTCGATACGAGGGATATTTTAATATCGGTTTTTAAGATAAAATTAGATATAACACGATGTGTTGTAAAGAAGTGGGTTTTTTTTTACTGCTTGATGAAAACGAGATAAATTTTTTTTTTTACATTACCGCTTGATAGAAGCGAGATAAATTTTTTTTTGCTCGACGAACGTTTCAAACCTCACCGACATTTTCTTTTCTCGCGAGAGTAATTATATATCTCGCTGATTTATTATAACAACGCGCGAACGATTCCGTGATAATCCGTGGCCCATCCGTTCGTAAAAAATCACTCATTCGCGAAGCTCATCGCGGATTTGCGCTCGATTAATGATTGTTTAACGTAACGAGATCGAGTATGTCTCTCTCTCTCTCTGTATATCTCGCGTATTCACAGTGCAATTGTGCGATCGTCATCGCGGGTTTTATCAGATTCTCCCGACGTAATTTCGGCAAATTACGATACGATCTGTCGTCGTGGCGTGCGTTGTAAATCGTGCTGCTACCATAGAGCTTATAGATATGAAGTGGGAATAGCCTATTCAAGCAATGAGTGGGAAGTGCGAGCAAGATCTGAGAGAAAGAAGATATACTTCTGTCTTGCTCACGACTGTTTTTCTCTCTGCGCGTAAATATCGCTCCGCCGAATCGAAATGTTTTTATCAAGTTCGAACTTGATAAACAGTCGTGAGCAGAACAGAGAGAAAAACAGTCGTGAGCAGGACAGAAGTATATCTTCTGTCTCTCAGATCTTGCTCACAGCTTTTCGCCGCTATTCCCACTCCACTGTGGCTGCTACACGTTTCACATCGTCAACAATCGATCGAGAGCTAACGTCGCAATTTCGGCTGTTGTTGAATAATATTGTAGCGATATGACGAAAGAAATAAGTATCGCTGTTAGATTATTTTTTCTGTCTTTTCCGTGTGAGAACGTTTGTTCAGGAGAGCGACAACGCTACTCCTGAAAAACTGTGCGCGTGGAAGAGCTGCGCGTCGCGTTGAGGAGAGCAAAACGCGCCTCGAATATAATAAATCGATAATTCGTGTACGCGACTTTTCGACCCTGGGAACAAGCGAACCGGAGAAAAGCGCGCGGGCATGTGTCGGCGACGTTTTTCCTTCGGAGCTCGTTTGTCTCGATGGGGAAAGGGAGGGAGGGAGGGAGGGAAGGTCGATATGTGGTTGATTATGCGACAAGCTCGTTCGTATGTGTTTTGAAAAAACTCTACACGTTGTGTCTTTCTCGTATCTCCTCTCCGAGAGAAAATAAAACTTGAAGACACGATGAAATAATTTGTGATTGATATCTCGCGATCTGTTTCTTCAAAAAAAAAAAAATATTCCTGTTTTTTCTCCATCTATCTCGCCGCTATTATCGACTACAAATTAATTTATTCAAATTTTTTTTTTTAATTCTTCTTCAAACTATTTTTATATGAAACGCAAACAAGTTGCGTGCGGAGATTGAATTCGTAATTATTAGTTTCAATAATCAAGCTTTTTACCAAGTTTTGACTTGTTTGTTTGTTTGTTTGTTTGTTTGTTGATAACCTTCGAAAAAACCGCTTGCTCGCACACTCGCGGGAGTTTATTTTTAATACAGTAAAGGGATTATACATGCAGGCAGATATTGTTAACCCTCTGCTGGGAATATAATAGCTTTACGTAGCAGCGCCATTTTTAATTGCCTTTCGTACACACGTTACGTACACACTATACGTGGTTAATGTATTCGGGACGAGTAAAAACTTGGAGACGATTAAAAAGTGCTGTCCGGAAAAATTGCGGGTTTTTTTTTTTTTCGTCGTTGACGCCTCTGTGAAAATAACTAATTTAAACTCCGTATCCGTACATTTCTGTACAACACTGTTCTGTACAACTCTGAAGCTTAACGAACATCGAGATTTTGTTGAGACATTTTCGTGAATGTTCATTATTCTCCTCGACTTTACTTTCTCTTTTTTTTTTTTTTTTCCACCACTAGACAACTGACAGACGCGATCGTGTTCCTGTTACATTACGTTATCCGCTCCTCCATTCTCGCTGATGCGTTTTTTTTTCCACGTGATATCTTTTATGTGCTTATATCACAATGGAATGTTTGGAAAACATCGATCAAACGTATGCTACCGTTCTGTCACTTTGTGTCACGGAGGGGGTGTCTCTATCTCTTTTTGCGGATGTGTGTTAACCAATAAATAAACATGTGTTTCGCTTGTTCCGCTGTGTGTTGCAATTTTGAATTTTTCAGAAAAATGAAGCTCGAGCTGGACCGGGAGAAGGGCCTCGAGCTCTTCGGCAAGCTGATACGTACAAAGAACGTCGAAAGTCTGCAGGGTGACCAGACCAAAACCGGTCCCGAGCCGCTCCATCCAGCCGACTCCAAGCAGAAATTACAGGTAAATACAATTTTTGCACACACTGTAATGGCAAATTCTCAGACTTTAATTTTTGCATTTTTTTTTTCTAAAAATCGTAGATTGCATCTCCTAGCTCCTAGTTTCAAATTTTCTTTCGCCGAATTATTAGCCGAGAAAGTGCTTTTCCCTCGATTTCTCTAAAAACGACGAAGCGTTTCGTCGAAAACTTTTGCGAGCAACAAAAAATTTCAGTTTGCACAAAAACTATCTAAATGCATGTAAAAAAGTAAATGTACACGAAATTTATAGGTGTCAAAAAAATTTGTGTCAATTCCCGCGAGACATGTTCGCGCGACGGTTGTCCCCGTAATTTCTCGACAGCCGGTTGCTCCCGTTTGGTCCTTCGCGTGCAGCATTACGTTCGGGTGGCGGTAATTCTGTCATCCTGCCTCCGGTAGTCCCCGTCCGTGTCGCGCGCTAAGAGAAACACAACTAACTTTCGTATCTCTAACGACCGGCGACTACCACTGTCGCTGCGAAGCTGTTACTTCACTTCGGGCGGACGTTTCCCAGCAGACGGCGGCCGCAGTTGCATAAACCGTCGGAAAGTTTCTCAATAACCGATCCACTACTTTCCGTTGGAAAGTAGCACGACACGTATATAAACATCGTGTGTGTGTGTGTGTGTGTGTGCGAGCGCGGCCGTGGTTAAGACGCAAATTTTATCCAGCACGTATATAATGCGAAAGTAGCACACGGAAAAAAAGAAAAGAAAAGCAGCAATGGAGAGCATCTCGACGCGAGAGGCCTTTGTCGTGCTTTGATTGTCCCGTTTGAGAAGAATATCGGTCGATACTTTTGCCCGACGGTGAATTGAACGATTATTTCGTCGTTCCTCGACGAGAAAAGGTTTAATTACCGCTTCCAATTAAATTTCTGGTCGAATGCCGAGGGATATTTTGTTACGCAAAAGCTCGCGCCGGACAACGGGACGTTATTT
>QVNW01002819.1:0-28824 GCA_014825475.1 Pseudomyrmex flavicornis
CGTTTTTCTTCCGATCCTTTCCGTTGCACGCTGCCAACGCAAGACGACAAGGACGACGATCGAAACGTCGTCCCCGGCCGCCATATACGCCGCGTTCCGCGCGTAGATTTGACGGCCGCGTCGATGCGCGTGTATGCATGGTTTTCCATAATCGCATTTCCCATTATTCGCTCCGTGCCGGATACCTTTTTATAGACACGCCGAGCGGCGTCTCTATCCACTCCAAGCTCGAAACACGTCGACTTCTGCATTAACGAATGCATTAAGGATTATCGGCACGACACAATAATCGCGTTAGCCCGGGCTCCGTATATTTATACACGACGGCGTGTTCTCGCCGCTTCGCGCGTGCGTATATTTTCGCAGATTTGATTTCCTACTTCTATATAACGGGCGATACCCCGCGGGGGAAACGGCGAAGAAGCGCGGTGGAGTTTAATGAGATTAAGCGTGAAAAACGAGCGTCCATTGTATAATGCATATCGCGGTGGTATTCGCCAGCGCGGTCTCTCTTTCTCTCTCTCTCTCCTTCCTCTTCGTTCCTTCAATTCGCAATTTAATATCTCACGAAAGTGAGAGACGACTGTCACCCATCCCCGCCGCCACCTGTCCCATCCCTCTATCTCGTCTTTTTTCGCCGATTTCTTGCTTTTTTTCTGCGCGAAAAGCAAACCGACGCTCCCGAGGGATGTCTACTCGGCGCGCTCGGGCTTCTTTTCCTCGCGACTCTCTCCTCTCCTTTCCTCAATGTCGACAATGTCGCGACCGAGAAGTTTTCCATTCTGATGAACTCACGTACCCGTCGTCGTTGTCGTCGTCGTCGTCGTCGTCTCGTTCGCGGTGAATGAATACGCTGCGCGTTGTACGTAAAATTGCTGGGCTAAAGTTATCATTAGCGACCGGCATTGTCAAGTCCTGCTCGCATCGGGGATAGAACGGAACTTATTCGATTCTTTACAGAATGAGATTAAAAATATGTACCCCCTATTTGAATTTTTTAAAAGTTGCCGAGAGAAAGAACAAGGAAATTTGTAATAATTGTTTTACAAATTTTATATGCATTAAAATAGCAAAAGAAGAAAAAAACGATATAAAAAATACAACGTGGGATTAAACGTATGAGAAGTAATTTCGAGACGTAAAAAGAAACTTGAACGATTGCGCGGGAATAAGTTATATGCATATATTGCTAATAGAAATTGGTTTCAAAACGAAAAATTCTGTTCTTTGCGAATAACGAGTTTGTTCGTTTCGCGTAACTTTATCACGATTGTAGCGGGTCGCCCAAACTTCGTACAGAGTGACAATAGGTCCCAGCAACAACTGCGATAGTGCGAGCTTGCCTAAAAAAAAAAAAAAAAAAAAAAAAAAAAAAAAAAACAAAAAAAAAATAATTCGTCGGAACGATCAAGCGCGGCGCCCGATAGAAATTCAATTCCCCAAGGGCGGCAACGCGTAAAAATGGCGCGTCCAACGAGATGAAATTTTTGGCACGCGTTTTTTTTCATACTTCATTGTGCCTAGTGTTCTTTCTACTTCTCTCTTTCTCTTTTTATCGCTCTCTCTCTCTCTCTCTCTCTCTCTCTCTGTGGCCTGGTTATATCAGTTCGTTATGCGGCTACAGAGTTTTGCGTCTCCCATTGAGTTTTTTTAGCCCGGGGACCGAGGTGTCTTTCCAATACCAGCGCGAAAAAAAAAAACGTCAGAGGCAAATTAATTCGCGTGTTTGCGTCCTCGAGGATCGGCACTAAAGGCTCTCCTCACAGACTTTGTTTCAATAATTCCATCAATTTTTCTCTTTTCGGCAATCTTCCGCCGTTTCCAGTATTTTCATATTTGACTTAATTATTTTACGTCGTCCGACGCACACATTGCAGTTCGCTATTAAATTTCTATTGGGATTTGCTTAATAGTTTTATCGTTCTCCGTGCATAATTCCAATTTTGTTTCTTTCTCTCTCTCTCTCTCTCTCTCTCTCATTTACTTTTTACATTTCCCTGCATTGTGGTGTGCGAGCGCACGGTGAAAATTTTTGCCTCGCAGTTTCGCGACCGAAAACGAAGATGAATGTTTGTTGATAAATTTATCTCTAACCGATATTTTCGCGAAAAACATTACTCGAAACGTAACAAAGAAGGATGAGTTTTCGCGAAACAACGGATAACTTTCCAAAGAGCCCATCTGTAAAAATTTTCGCGATGCTTTTCAATGTAGCGCGAGGTAATCGAATTATCGATAGAAAAACATATAATACACATTCTTAAGGGAGATAAGTTTTCTCATTTTTTTCTGAACATTTATACAAGTATCTCTTTTTTTTTTTTGGTACTTTTTCTCTTTGTCAATACTACGTCGTAAATTATCAACAATATAAAAATAAAACCGTATAACGCAATGCTGTTGTGAAAACAGAATATTCCATTCTATTCTCTAGATAGAAAATTTTGATACAGAGAGCTTCTGAAAAAATACTCTTTCGAACAGGTGAAATGCGGTAGTTAAAGCTACGGGATAGAAACTCCTTTTTAACGACCACGCGAGCTGAAACGTTATAAGCGTGCAAGGATCGTAACTAGAGAGGCTTCAAAAGCAAAACGTGGTCTATTCACCGCGAACGAGGATGCGACTCGCCCTCTGAAAAGTTTTAATGGATGCTTTACTGTTCGCCGAAAGTACTTTAATTTTATCGGCAATACCAATTATATGCATTTCGAGCATATGAATTATGTGTGCGCCCGGAGCATTGAGTGTGTGTGTGTGTGTGTGTGTACGTGTAATATTATGTACTACTTGAACTTTTCCACCGCAATAACGGTGGATGCTTTATACACTTCTCGAGTCATGTTTATTGCTCGAAAGAATCACTCAAATCAAGAGTGTTTTCGTAATATCTATATAGACACAATTCTTATATATTTCACCTCTATTTTTCACCTCTATTTTTCACCTCTTTTCTCCTTCTCATCTTTTGAAAAGTTCTTCTTTCTTTTTCCTAAAAATTTCCTATCGTAGAAGTCCAATGATTTTACGCTCCAGGGCCGCTACATCGCTTAAAATTCACCTTTTGAGATTGAAAAGGGTTTCCGGTCAACATTACGTATGCACCTTACGCGGAGGGCAAATACATGTAAAATCGATGACCTTTATCGCGCCGCGCCGCGCCGCGCGATCGTGATGGTTCGCTTCGCGCCGCGATCGTGCTGAGGATTCGTAAAATCGTCGTTAATGCACTGCGACCCTTCTCGCCGTTGCCGTTTCAAACTACGACGACGATGCAGTCGGGAGGATGTTCACATTATAAACGCCATTTCGTAAGAGTGTGAGATAAGAAGAGAGAGAGTGCAAGGGGAACGAAGGACGTTTTTAGCTGAGTTAGTATATTCAGTCGCTTATGTAATCAATATACGAGGGTGAGAACGAAGAAGAGATGGAGGAGAGGAATAAGGAGCAAGGTAGAGGGTGGCGGAGAGAGAGTGCGTCTGCGGAAGCGCGAGTGCCGACGATAGGAGGGTGCGAAAGAAATAGAGGGAAGTTTATTCCGGCAGAAATACGAGGGAATGGGGGAGGGCCAAGATGGAAAAGATGGTAGGATCGTGTGCTTTGTGCCGTTTAAGAAGGGGATGAAAAGTAGTATTGGGCATTTTAGTAGGATAATCGATATATATATATATAGCGCGTATTGCGAGAGAAACGCACATTACAGAGCGACGTGAGGTCGTTAATTGGCCAGCAGTTATCGGAAGTAGATTTCTAATGCGATAACACTTGCTCGGTCCCATTGTCGCTCTGAAACATTAATAGTCTTGATAAACTCGTTCCGCGATACGTTTCCGCGATAGAATAAAAGTCAACGCACGCTTTCAAAAACCACACGTGTAGTTTGCTTTCAGTGTTTCGTGTTGATCGAGAAAAAATACGTTTTGCGCACAACGCTTTGATTCTTTTTTTTACATGTAACTTAGCGCGTCTCTAAATTTTTACGTCTCGTAAATCGCGCGTCCCGGCGAACGCCCTATAATTCGAAGTTTCTCATTATTTATCCGGCGCATACTCGATCCAGCCAACTTGGCGCGATGTACATTCTCTCGCGCGAACTTTCGAGAGTCATAAATACGGTCGGCGCTATTACAGGCGGCCGCTAAAAATTATATACCTCCTCGAGTGCGCGACCGCGCGCGGGTTTTCCTGAATTATCGGTTTTTCCCGCGGATCGAACTCGCTTTCGAACGATCGCGCGGTATGAAAATATCTCTCGCCATTGGAAGCGCCGGACATTTTCTCCCGACATTTTCTCTCTCTCCCTCTCTCTTTCTCGTCTCGATTCGTACTTTGAAAAGAACACTTCTAAGTCGGTGTGGGAGAACGGAGGTATACGGTCTCCTCTCTCTCGTAAGCCTTTTCGAGTTCGAGTTGGAAGAGATCCACGAGAGGAAAAAGGGTGGAGAAGCCGGGGATGGGCCTTCCGCTGACGTCGCCGGCAATCCCTGCGTTCGTCCACCCGGGAAGAGCTTGCAGTTGCACATCTTGCAGTTTCGGTTTTTGCAGCATCGCTTCGCTCACATACTGAGAGACGCGCGGGGCGTTCGCTGCTCCAACCCCGCTGCTTCTTCTCTCTTTCTCTTTCTGTCTCTCGTTCTCTCTGATATTCTTCATTTCTCTCTTTTCTTCCCTTCACTCCCTTGTGTGCGCGCGCGCGCGCGCGCGTGTGTGTGTGTGTGTATGTGTCTCTTCTTATCCTTCCTCTCTTCTTTCCTCATACTTCACCAAACTTTCCTTTGGCTTTCCGCCCCTGGTACTTTTTTGTCCACCAGACCATGGATACACCCCGCCCATCCTCTCTCTGTCTCTGGTCTGCGTCTGTTTCTTGCGTGTATCGCTTCCCGTTCTTCGTTAAGGCTTCCGACACTTTAATACGTTGCGTCGTTTTGCTCGTCTTCTTGCACCGCCGCCGCGACTAGTGTTCGCCCGCTCGCGATGTAACTATCGTATTTGTCGTTGCGCGACAATATGCCGTAATGTGACTTTTTAATCCGTCCGAAATGCGACTCGCAGCGTGTTGTTAAGCTAAGTATTTTTACATGTTTTCCAGACGCATATATACATACTGCCGGATTAAGTGAGCGAGCATTGAACTAATCGCGCAATTATAATATGAAAAAAAAAAAACGCGTCACAGTTCTCAAATTTGATATTTCAAACTTTATATATTTTATTTATATATACACTCATATAAAAAGAGTTTAGATAAATATTCTCTTGAAAGTGCAAAAGTGCATATTTTTTTTTTTTTAGAGAAGAGACAAAGCAGTGTCGAGAGCCACATGATTTCTTTCATTTTCTCACGGACCTTCTTTAATACTCTGAAAGGCCTCGTGGCGCCGATCTCAAGACATTTACGATCTTTTGAACGTAAAGGAGGGGCCACAGAATGAAAGAAGATCTCACTTTGAGTTAATGAGAATCTTTCGACGTGTACAAAGACGGGTATACCGATGTGCGCGCCGAGAGACGACTTTTAGAAAGTGCTTAAGTATTTGCTAATTGAAAGGACCTTCTGTCCGTGCTTCTCTAGCGCGATTTTTTATGCTGACGATTCATATTTTAAAAGTCAATAATATCTTCAACTTAAACATCTGTGTATACGTGTTCAAATCGTCGATTCACACGCGAGATTCGATCTTTGGTCGTCGAAAATACGCGTTCGATACGGGATTTTATAAATATTCTATTTTTATTAATAAATTAGTATTCGAGAGAAGAGACGGACGAATATAAATTTAGGAAATATTTTCAAAAGATAATCAGTGCTAAAATAATAATAATCTTTCTATTCCTTCAACATCAACGTTGCATATAGAAAATAGAAACATAGAAGCGGTAGCTTCGAAAATTTATATCCTACCCTAAAATTACGCTCGTCAAACTATCATAAACTGAAAACAAACGGTTAAAATTAAAATTTAACCCACGAACTTCGCAATAATAGCAATCTAATCGGATTCGGAATCGAAAAACTGATTAAAGTCTTCATCAACTCTTCGGGCTGGATCGTGTTTGGACGCGCGACTAGAATTCCAACCTCGCATGCATTCCGGAGACGGTTGCTAGCTATCAGGTCGCAGGTGGTTACATACCTGAGAGAGTGCGTCTCATCAACGCGCACATGTACGCGGCCGACCGTGTCCACCGATCGTCTGAGAATTGGCAATTTGCTTGCAAATTTCGTGCAAGCCGCCGTCGCCCGCGGGCCCGTCCCTTCGGTCGCATTGGGGGTTGATTCTTCGGGTTTTACGAAGCGGATGCGGAAGTAGCCTCTGGACGACGCCTTTACGACGGCGCGAGTGAATCTTAAATCTTTGTTGCGCGAAGAAGCAAAAGGGACGCATTTCCGGAAGATTCACATTTCCGTTCGCCACATTGCGATATTGCGGATGTTACAAATATTTTGTGTGTGTGTGTGTGTAAAAGAGCACGACGTATATAAATTGTTCTATTACACACTAAGATTCACGGCCGCCGCGCTCGAAAAGAAATAAACGCGTCTCTCTTCTTCTTCTTCGCGAGCGCGCGTAGAACCTCGTCCGCGTATTCCATCGGCGAACGTCGTAACGAACTTGTGTTCTTCATTCGCGCGCGGCATTGAAATCTGCCTTGCAAATTACGCGGCGTCGTTAGCCGCTCGCGAACATATCCTTATTTTCTTCAAGAAAACCCTCGTTGCTGCGTCACGACCGGGCGCTTACCCGGAGGAGGGAGAGGGAGGGATTCTTCGAGCAACAAAATTATGTTTCTCATTTCTACTTCCTGCATTTGATTCGAGTTTCACTTGCAAATATCGCGATGCCGTTCTTCCTCCCCTCTGGCCGACGCTATTTTTCTCCCTAACTCCGGCGAAGTTTCCGTCGCCGTGCCGGCTAACAAGGATTTTCCGCGTCGAAATTACATCTCGCTCGCCGTTGTATCTCGAATCCTTGCAAGCCATTCCGCGACAGTCATTTAAACAGTTTCTCAGAACGTCACGGAAAAGTCCTTTTTCCCTCGTCGAACGTACCGCTTTATTTCCCGAAATAGTTCACTTTCCGAGGTACAGGCACAACCCGCGTTATTATTCGTCGAAATTTACGACGAAAGTTTCGGAAACGCAATTGAACAACCTGTGTGAACTCTCTCGTCGCGTCTCTCGTTTCTTCTTAAATGACGATAAAAAAAAAAAGAAACAATCGATTAATTCGAAATTTCTTAAGCATAACTTCGTACAGCGTATCAGACTCAAGTAAACGGACACACCGGTAACGATAACGGGATTACCCCGCCTACGGTTCCCGAGGCGCGAATGTATACGGTTTCGATTATCTCCCTACGTGCTCTTATCACGAGGCAATTTGCCGGAATTTCCTAAAGAGACGAGACACGCGCGCTTCGAGAATTGAATATATACGCTAGCCGAGACTGCATTTTCGTAATTTCATCGCGTGTACGAGCCGGAGAGCAGCGGCGACGTTTTTCCATCGTCAGGGAGCAGCGACTGTTTTCCTTCGTGTCGCGACACGTTTGCTTCCATCTCTCTTTCTCTCTCTCTCTTCGTGCACTACGACATTGTATGTGCGCGCGCGCGCGCGCGTGTGTGTGTGTGTGTACGTATTAACAGAGAGTTGTACGCGTCTCTACGACTTGTCACGAAAATTGGCCGGAACGCGCGGGATTTCGCTTTAACTCATCCGGCCGCCGGTCAGGGCGCGACAATTGTTTTCCTTTAATTTAGCCATAGGTCGGTCCGCCATGGACGGAGATTGGTCGGCTATGTCGATCACGTTTCTCACGTCTGACCGAGAAGTCAGACGCGAGAAAGCGCGAGAGGATGTCTCTTCTCGTCGTGTCTGCGATCTCTCTCGCTTCCTTCTCTTCTTCACGGTCTGGGAAGCGTCCTTCTTTCTTCCGCCTCACGGTGTTCCCTTGAATTAACTCACTTCACCTTCGTCTCGCTCGAGATATATACGAGAGTGGAGGGTGAGAGTGTCGAAGGTAATCCGAGGAGACGATTATCAATCGGTGAGACACAACGGGGGGAAGGGGGAATTTATCTTCTGCCGACTGTCGTAATTGATTGGAAACCCCCCGTAATACATTGCCGTCCGCGATAAGGTAAATGCCGCTATCCTTGATGACGAGTCAGAATTTTCGCTGTTGTGTTTCCGGCGTTCTTTTTTCCGTAATAATATAAACTAGAATCTTTCACACTCTTTTCTCCTCGTGTTCCCTTTTGTCTCGACGTTGTACTTCCCACGTTTAATATCATGTTTTGCCGAGAGCGTCTTTTGTTGTAAAATATGAAATTTGTGTTAAAATGTAAATTCTGACAAACGTGATGCCGACCTATTCGCTGCATCTGTGTTTTCTGTGTTCTCGCACATTGTTAAAATTTAAATGTACAACATTTTACAAAATTACATTTACCACGACACAAATGATGACGTGTTTTTGTTGTCTCGTAATTATGTGTGTGTGTGCGTGCGCGCGCGCGTGGTTTGTGATTACAATATAGTCACGAATTGATCATCAGATCGTGGAATGCCAAGCAGACCTGAACGAACCCTTACTACTACTACTACCGTTCGTAGAACGACTTGGTCGACGTCGCGTCATTTCCGGTTACTGATCGTCAAAGGCACCTGCTTGACATTGCCTGTCCGTTTCTGCTTGAATTCGCATCTTAGCTATTAAATCAGACCATTCACGCCTGCAGAGTGTCTCTACTTGTGTGTCACGGCTCGACTAACCAACGCGCTTTTATTTCAAAAGTTTAAAATAACAGGATCAAATAGAGTCAAAGTTAACAGTCGATGTCGAAATTTTATTCGCTCAACTCGAAGTTTTATTGATGACATGGGAAACATTGCAAACATTTGAAACATTCGACTCTCACGAATTATTCGCAAAATTGTTCCTAATTGTCTTTTATTTATTATTATTTTTTTAAATTCTCTAGTAAAAACAAAATCGTTTTTTTTTTATCAAAGTATTTGAAATGAAAGAAACTTTCATCCACGCGTCAGCTTTCAAAAATTAAATAGTTCTCTCAATTCCGCAAATAATATGTAGTTCGTGTGTTGCGGCAAATTCGGATACGCCAGATTAAATTAGTGTGGACAAATTAATGAAGCCATTCGGATTACAATACGATAGCAGACAATGCGGCATAATAGGCATAATCCTGACGCAATTGTTTTTTAAATGGGTAAACTAGGATCGCGCAATCTCCGTGCAATTGGACTCATCGCATGTGTATATGTGTGTTTTCACGTAAAACTATTAAACACAATTAAGAGCAATTGATTGAAATTTTTAGATATCAATAATCTGCAACTTTTTGATAAAAAAGATGGTAAGTTACGATGTTAAAAAAATTGCATCAGCAATGATAAGTTTACACAATACATGTGATACAAAGTTTTGCCGTTTTTCACGGCTTTTTTCCGGCAATTTACGCGAAACTTGATGAGCGCAAAGCCTTATTTCAGTTTTGCGGTATAATAGAATTCGGGATGAAATTTACGGTGGAAATTTTTTGCATTGAAATTTACAACGGATATTACGGCTAAAGACTGCGCATCGAAAAATGCGCTTTGAAAACTCAACATGAATTTCACATAGTGGAGCAGCAAACGAGTATGTTAATTACATATCCATTGTACTCGAGTGTATATGCAGCATATAGCATCTTGTATGTTATAATCTGATTAATGTTGCGCGCACACTTTCTATACGTTATATTCCGCGACGTGCAACGAACGAAAAACAAAGCGGACGGAAGATAATTCAATGAATATATTAAGGCGGCGAGATAAAAATCGCATTTGAGAAACAGCTCTCGCGGTTCAGAACGGAAGTTGTGTGCCACTATTTAAAAACGAAAAAAAAAAAAAAAAATGAGCTCGTTGCACGTGACGTTTATATCCCGCGTGCGCGCGTACCCGGGAATTAAATCGGAACGTGATAAGTTCGATAAGTGCTTTATAAATGTTTCGCGATCCCGTCACGAGGAGGGTCGGCGAGATTAAAGCGTGTAACAAAATAAAGTCATTATCTGAAACGCGACCGAGAAACGCTATTACGGTCTTCCGTGGATTTCGATGGAATACAACCATATGCGAGACGCGCGCGCGCGCGCGCGCACACACACACACACACACGCACACGCACACACACACAAACACACACACACACACACACACATATATATATATATATACAGATATACACGCGCGCGGGACTATCGATAGCGCGTGTACCGCGGAGGAACAGTTTGCGGAGTGATTTCACAACGGCATTAAATTTGCGCGGCGTTTGCGCGCGCGCTCGCGAACGATGGAAGTTTATAATTAAATTCGAAGCTGCCCCGACCCACACCGGAGCACACACAGTGTCGCGGCCAGGCCATGACGGAGAAGGACAATTTCCGCGATGATGATTTTGTATTAAAATGATCACGTTGCTACACCACATTATTTAATTATTTAACCGCCAATTTGCTAATGTACCGCGTGTGCTCGTGAAGCGCTCCGGTCGGCAGCGCGAAAACTCCGAGCAAGCATAATTTTAGATATTACGTGATTATCATTCGCCATAATAACTGGACGTGTGCGCGCTGAATGGGCAAACGCGAGTTATTGCGGAATTGTTCCTAATTATCGGCTATTAGTATTTATAATTAACGAACCTCCCTCCCCCGTTCGCTACTATCAAATTCTACGTGCCTTCCTGTTATTATTACTTGCCGAGAACTTTGTGCGTTGATCATTAATAAATTATCGAGGACATTCGGTGTTTTGCAAGCTTGAACTTGGCGCTCTCGCAAAAAAAACAAAAAAAAACAAAAAAAAAAAAACAAAAAAAAATTTATAGAGAAAAAAATCAATCAAAAAAGAAATTCACGAAGTACTCTAGAATTAGATTATGCATTTGTCACAAAAATGTATTATAAAGGGAGTACAAGACAGAGATGTGTATAGTAAAAGTAATAAATAAAAAAACAAGAATCTAAACTTTTTTAAGAGCCCGTACTCTTCTATATATATATATATATACCTATATGTATTATATACTATATATTATATACATATAATTCTTTTAAATGCGCAACTTATATTGTGTTAGCATGTATATGTGTCACATCTTTTGAAATATATAATTATTATTTATCTGGAAATGTAATATATACATGTGTATATAAACATTTATATATATTTGCAGGAATATCAATTACAAGTATATTTAATAAGACTATTTACACATACACACACACACACACACAAAATGTATATATACAGAAAAGATAAATGTTCACAATTTTTTCGCTTGAATGCCCATACGAGGGACGTTTTTTTAAGGTGACCTTAAAGGATAACTTTTTTTTTTCTTTTTTTTTTTTTTGTTAAGACATACACAACCGCGGCATTGAGTCGGTCCCGCGAGAAGGGAAAGAGGCTGCTCTTCTTCGCGTTCTCTCATCAACCGCTGTCCACTGCCGCGTCGGCCGCTGACGTCTTCACCTCTCGCGGGATCGATTCAATGCCGCGGTCTCCGTACATCCAACACAACAGCCGGATACATTTTTTTTTAAACAGATGATTCAAGAGGATAAAAAAGTAATCGTCTAATTGCAAGATACGTTAATTAAACCAACATGTTTAAAGAAGAGCTACACGCAACGGAAGCTTTTTTTCCGCAAAAGTATATATTACCGTTTATACTGATCCGATTATATAAAGAGTTACGGCGAACACTTTGCAAAGATTATTTTCGATAAACTTGAAACCGTATCTGGGTGTTATGATTGTTGCTAAGCAGCACGGTCACGCCTCGCATTTTTGTAATGCAACAAAGCGCCAATAAGTGCTTTTTAAATTGCGAAGTTTCTTCAAATCCACATACAAAAAAGTTCCTTCGCGTTTTGTTCGCTCTCTGTACTTTGTATTGAGTAATTAACGCAATCGTTAAAATGAGTACCTTTCCAAATAATAACATGGTCGCAGACAAGCAAATTTGCATATTAAGTACTACGTCATCATTCGTATCATTGACGCATATCGGGTAACCGAGAGTTAGCTGTGTATTGCTAGGCGATAAGCGCTAACAGTCGCTCTACCATCGACCAGATACGCCCGCGGAGACTCGTTGAAAACAATTTGAGAAGCAAGAAAAGCTCGCGGCTGTCACTTTGTCTCAGTCTGCCGCGACAGTCGGACGCTCTCCACACGTGACCCAGTATCTCCTTACCCTTCTTTCCTTTTTTTTTTCCGCGATTTCTGCCCCTTTATCCCAACATCAGCCGCCCCTACTCTCCCTATACCACCTACCCCATTCCCTCAATATTCGCCTCCTCGCGAGAGAAAAAGAAACTTGATACGCGAGTCTGCTGCGTACCATTGTGTAGGCTCGGTCGTATTATAGTCCGCAGCACGAAGGTGATAGGGTCGATCGAAAAGAGCTAAAACCGAAAGAGGGTGAGAAGAGAAGGGGCTGAAATCCATGAAGGGGTGAGTGCGCGCCGTTGCCAGTCGCCGTCGCCGTCACCGTCGCCAGTGGAGCCACCTGGTTCGTGATTCGTCCAGTGGTGAGGGATAACTCAAGGGATGATCGTACACCGCGAGAGAGAGGGGTGTTAAGGAAATCACGTATTGACGCGTTTGCGTGGTCACGCCGGCGCGTTGCTTCCGTAGAGAGTCCCGAGTGGAGGCGCCGAGGGGAAGAGAATACTGAAAAGCTCTCGCGGAGGTCGAGCCAGTTTCGATCGCTCAATATTCAACCCCTCGCCAGACGGGAGTGCCGAGAGAGAGAGCGCGCAGCGGCTCCTACAGACGGGGGGTACGAATCGACGTACTTTCATTCCTTCCTTTGCGCCCTCGCCTGCGAAGAGCTGTTCGATCGCGGCCAACGTTCCAGACGGCCGGAGGAAGGAAGTCCTTAGCTCACGAAAAGGATTAGGCGCGCGGCTGGCAGCATAATTTTCCGTTTGTCTGTCTGTCTGTCGCCCCAGAAAGCCCCAGCCTTTTTCTCGCGCTTCCTCATCTTTCTCATCGTCGGAAACTTTCCGCCGCCGTGCTGCGAGATGGAGGGCAAGAAAGTCGAGCAGTACTACACCCCTCCGCCGAAGCTTGGAAAATGGGAGAGCTTTCGCATCTTCCTCTGGAACTCCGAGACGGGACAGTTCTTGGGGCGTACAGGCGCTAGTTGGGGTGAGCACTGAAATATTTTAATGATATATATATTTACTTTGTAATTTTTGTAGTTCATGCATGCGTCAGCTCCGTTCCGAGTCGAACTCTTCGCGTTTCTCGCTCGTCTCCCTTCCGTTGCGCGTAACATTACATTTAATTTTCGAAAAAACGTTATTCTTATTATTATTTTTTGAAGTAATTGTGTGACACTCGAAACGATTTTACGATATTTAACATCCTATACGTAGATAAACCGCGTAACTGATTTGAATCACACATTTTGAAGTAGGTCACAATGACGAGTGTAGAGAATCGTGAAACATTCGCGTATTATTAAATGGCACGAACATCCACACGATTTGTAAAAATTGTTATGCCATTGGAAACATCATTGCGGTTTATTTCACTAAAGTTTAATCTTGAAAAAAAGTAGCACGCGAACTTCACAAATTAAAACTAATTCTAACTGTCTATTACAGTTCAATTAATCTTAAGTGATGTATGTGGTTGGATTTTTTTTATGAAAATCATTATAAAAGATTATCGCACACCATTCAAATCACTTTTTTTTTTTAATATCATATTAGAAGATATAATACACGAAATGAATTTCGCGCGTTTGCAATTTTTTTCCGTTATAATAAATGCAAAACTTTGACGATATCATGACGGGTAAATTAACGTGAAAAATCTATGATAGAATTAGATTGTCGAAACGTTAAAATAATGAAGTGACATTTTGTACTGTTTGTCAGTTTAATAATTTTTTTTACATTGTTAAATGTCTCGTGACTCTCTTCCGTTCAATCCAGTCAACTTTTTGCAACCATTACACGTTTTGTTCCTTGACTTTGTGCTAAAATTAGTGCGCTGATTTGAAGACGGAGATAAACAAAGAGAATTTTGACACAATGTACATTCGTAAAATTCAAGATAAATTGTCCGTTCTCAACATATCAGACTGATAAATAAACGAGGCAAGAAAATGTTGAGCCACATCACCAATGCTAAATATATTCCCGTCACGATGTGGCTTTTTTTATTTTTGCATGTTTTATTTTTATAAAAGTGTTGAGAGAGAAAATTTTTTTTCAAACTGATATTGGTTAGACATGTTAAAGACGTAAAGGTTTGAGAAGATACGAATATCGAAGGTTATACATGGCGGCAAACTCTCTCATTACATAATAGTACGTCAAAGGTAGTAGTTGTGCGCGCGACTATCACATCTTCTGGACCGGAAAATTGTTGTATTCTTAGCATAATTGTCATTTCTGTTGTCACATGTTTCACACATAACATATGTATACTAATATATGTGTAATATACTCGATGAAAAATACATGAAAAATTTGTACCTTTGTTTTTTTGTGATACACATAGTATGTTTGTTATTAGTTCATCTTTAAATTCTGCTGTGATTTTTTACTTTTATATATGCACACAGCATGTGTACTTCGTCAATTTGTGCGCATCGATACGCTTATCGGTATTGTACAACTATTGTTATTTTCCGCCATTGTATTTCACGACCCATCAAAATTGACACAATATCTTTTTCGCGATCCTTTTCTTTGCTCTTCAAATATGTCAATTCTTTCGAAGAAAAATCACCAACGCTTTACGCGTATAAATTTACATTCAAAAGTGCATTGTGTTACATAATTTGTCTATAAATTGTAAACGTAATCTCTCTTCTTTTTGTTGTCTAAGGATGGAGTTAATTTACTGTAGAATATATGTGCGTGTGTAGTCAACAACATCACGCTGGCACACGTATATAGTGAAAAAAAATTTATCCGACGACAAACTAGTTACGTAAGACACAGTTTCTTCTCGGAAGTGTTGTTAAGGCGACGACGTTCGGGTTTTTGCTTGTGCACATTATTACACGCGATGATTTAAATTTTAAATAAAAACACAGAAGTTTTTAGCGAAAAAAACTCAGTTTGATTAGTAAAACTGAAATAATCTTGATATCGATTTAATTGAATTACACATGTAAATTGTGCGGGAAACGTTCGTATATATATTTTCTCTCTAAAATCCATTTATTTAATGTTAAAAACAGAAATAAATATTTCACGTAAACTGAAAGGTATAAAAAAATTAAGAAAACTATATTTTATAAAAATTATATAAAATAAAATTTCTTTATATAAAAATTTGTACGTATAATATGTACATATATAACATAAAATTAAACTAAAGTCTGCTGTAAATAAATAAAAAGAAATATAAAAGGAAATGTTAATGTGAATTCATGATTGCAACTAAAGACCGATATATCCGCGTACTACATATCGTACGGCGAAATAAACGAGAACTATCTTGTGCGGTTTCTATCAACCTGGTACTGATTTAGCTCATTGTCAGATATCTCTTTATTCCGTGTGTAGCGTTACGCACATCCTGTTTTGATAAAATAATCTTAACGAGAGACGTCTTATTGTTAGCAAATTATTTCCTATATAATATAATGTAGCTTTTAATTTTTAATCTGCAAAATGTTTATATGAAACACACCACATAAAAACGTAAATATTCTACCGTTGTTAATAATCTAAAACTTTCAGCAGCAGCACGTGAAATAAAATCACAACCTCTGCGACTTCCTTTGATTACTTACAGAAAGAATACGACCTCGTTACACTTCCTCATTGTTCTTTATTTTTACGTTTTATAATGCAGAAAAAAATACGCACAAGCGTAAAATGTTAGAGAGAAGCTAGAAACTGTTAAGAAAAAAGAGAAGAGATATTTCACATTGCACTGTTGAATAAAATATATATGCAGTATAATTTCACGAGACGTGGAACATTTTTCAGTACTTTCATTTTATGCGTGCACGATATAAAATTTCTTTCGACTTTTTACAATTGTATTCACATATATGGAGACATTTTTTATTTTTTTATCGCATTTTCTCTCTCTCTCGTTTCTCGTGTTGTTATCGTTATTTTCCTCTTTTATTCTTCTGGGTTGAAGTCGATCGACTTCCGCCGAGATCAATACGAGTCGTCTCCATCCCACAGAAATGGTATGGCCTCTCATTTCTATACTGTATAGCACTAGCGTCTGCGCGTTACTAGCGCACTCAATTTTTGTGACCGAACGTCTTATATCCGATTTTATACAAATCTTTCAAAAAACACGAGGGAAAGTTTCTACTCGTGAAATGACAGCGATGAAAAATTTTCCGTGTGCACGTTGTTTGTATAAATATATCGCACAAGAGCTGAACTAATTAGCTAAAGTGTTGTTCATGTTCGTGTACATTGTACGTCAAAACAGAATGCCCTAACGGCCTACTTGAAGACAGAAACATAGCACCTCGCGTCGTCGCATTCGGTAGCGAGTCGATCGATATGTCGCAAAAAGCCATGGAAATGTTACGTTGCTGTAGTGATTCTCCGTAATAACGCGCAGTCATTGATGAAGTGAGTCACTGATGTGAAGACCAATAACTCGAGAAGTTACTCAACTCTCTCTCTTACATCAACTTTATCGGTTCAATTTAAGCCGCACATTGAAATTTTTGTTTCAAAAAACATTTTCCATTCAACAGTAGAAAAATTCTTCTCTTGTTTTTGAGAATAATGGGATCGCACTTGTAATAAAACAATACTTTATATTTAATTATATTGTAACGAACAAAACGGATCGGCTATTATATTTTATATAAAATTTCATTATTTAGATAAAATTACGTATAAATTTCTTGTTAGAATTAAAAAAAAAATAGAAAATCGTTAAATAATATTACTATTAAAATTTTTTGTTATAAATATATTCGATATAATTAACGATAAAACAAACCTTAACGCCCGCAATTTTTTATTTCTAAGAAAAATGTAATTCTATGATGGAATCGAAAAAGAGACAAGCAGTCGCGACTAGACTTCGGTCTGGAGAACGCGTTGATTTCTTCGAGGACACATTGCTATGCGTATACAAGCGTTTATTCGTCAATGATTTGTGTAACAAACGCATGGCATCGCTTACCTAATACCAATTCAGGCCAATTAAGCGCCGGATCATAATTGTCTCGACTGTTCCAGCCTTCGACGAGCAAACTGTAGTAGCAATAACGATAGAAATTATTCCGTGAAATAATTAGTATTAAAGTTTTTTTCATTTGTTTTATCACTTCGATTATCACTTAAATCGTGATATAATATGAAATAAATATCTGTTATTCAATATAATTGTTAAGTCAAAATATTGATATGATGACATTTGACGATTTAATTTAACAATTTAATTTGTAAATTTCCATCAAAAATTTCTTAATTAATATCGATAAACATAGATATATAAATTCTCTCACAGTGATTCTTACGAACGTAATTACACTTTCAGCTAAGATTTTGCTGTTCTACGTGATTTTCTATGCCGTCCTATCTGGTTTCTTCGGTGCGATGCTCGCCGTGTTCTATCAAACGTTGGATCCAAACGCACCGAAATGGAAGCTGGATAACTCGCTGATTGGTACCAATCCAGGTCTCGGTTTCAGACCAATGCCTCCTGAGAGCAACGTCGAAAGTACCTTGATTTGGTACAAGGCTAGCGATGAGGGTAATTACCTTCACTGGACCAAAATGTTGGACACATTCTTGAAAGGTGAGACACTTGAGCGAAGCGTATAATACAATCTTTAATGCAAACGCAAAATAACGAGGCCGAAAATAATTCTATCCACTTGTTCGATCTTCGTTGTTTCACTTGCTTATGTCTATTAATTATTTTCAAGAAGCTAATATGTTTTTAAGTAACAGTTCTCGATATCACATGTATGTTTTGCAATACACACGTATTGACAATCAGATTTGAAAAACAACCAGGTTTGAAAAACATGCTAAGTTGTTGACGTAAAAAAATCATGCGTAAAAAAAAACGATAAAGCTTTCAGAAAACACAAGAGGTATCGTGGAACCGCGAGTCATCAATGCGTTAATCAATGTTAAAAAAAAAAAAAAAAAAAGAAAAAATGAAAAAAATTAAAGTAAAGGAAACGTAACTTTTTGTGTGTAATGCAGAATATCAAAAACCGACAAGCGGTACAAACGGCTTTGACCGAAGAGTGATCTGCGATTATGGCAAACCAGCGCCACCAGGAAAAGTTTGCGACGTCAATATGAGCAACTGGGGTCAGTGCACGAAGGAAAACAAATACGGCTTCAACAAATCTGCGCCTTGCATTTTCTTAAAACTAAATAAGGTTTGTGTGTATCACGGTGTTTTTCATGTCAGATCGAGTCTATTGTGTGAACACACATAGCGAATACATTGTCCTTTACGTCACATTATGTGAAATATAAATATTGTGTAATAATAAGGCTATTATTATTATATATAAAAAAATATAAAATATCGTCATAATCATCTACACTTATTTCAGATTTTCGGATGGGAACCGCAATTCTATAATGATACGAAAAACTTACCGTCTACAATGCCAGTAGATCTTCAGGAGCATATCAGACAGGAGGAAATTGCCAACAGACTGGACACCGTGTGGGTATCCTGTGCTGGCGAACATCCGGCCGATGTCGAGAACATGGGCGCTATTCAGTACATTCCACGACGCGGTTTTCCCGGTTACTATTTCCCGTTCGAAAATACTCCGGGATATTTGAGCCCCCTTGTAGCTGTGTTCTTCGAAAAGCCCAAATGTACGTATGGACGCTCTTGTTGCTTTTGCACCTTTAATATAAAATATAATAAAAATAATATAATATAAATAAAAACCGTATTATATATATATAAAAGTTCGCAAAAAAGAAAAAGAAACTTGTTTGATTTCATATAGACGGAGTGCTCATCAACATCGAATGTAAGGCGTGGGCGCACAACATTATTCACGATAGATTCGAGAGACGTGGCTCGGTGCACTTCGAACTGATGGTAGATTAAGTCTGGGTTATCGCGGCAAATCGCCAAATCACCGCTACCAACCGCGTTTAAAGTAGGAAGCCGTAAAGAGTATAGAAAAAAACAGAGAGAAGACATTTCTTTTATTCAAAACTGCCTCGTTGGCCGACCGCGATCACACCCCGTAACCATCCAGATTTTCTATTTGCCGATACCGCTCCAGTCTTTCTCCACCTTCGCTGTTGTCATTTTCATCAGCTCATCACGTCCTCGTCGTACAACGATCGCAACAGGCGATCATCGCCTCAGTATCGTCAACAAGAGAAAGACAAAAAAACAAAACAAAAGGAACGAAAGAGGGACAGAGGAAGAGAAAAAAAAACGAGGAAATGAGAAAAAGAAAAGGGAATCGAAATGCAAGAAAAAATAGCAACGAGAAAGTGAAATCGACGGAGCGATCGACCGCAATAAATTTCAAGTGCACAAAAAGCAAAATGAAGAAGAAAGAATGAAATGAAACGAACAATCCCGCACAAACCGTGAGAGAGCGGTATTCAACCCTTAATTTCTACCACAGGGTCGTGTCATCGCACGGGGAGTGATCTCGATCACCGAACGGCTAGTCGATCGTTCGTATAAAATATTTAATTCGCGCGCGCGCGCAAGAGATCCTCCCTTAGTTTTTAAAAATTGCCAACATCCGTGTAATTAGATCTTTTGAGCTTTACATCACACATACATGTTCCTTTTCACGACGACGAGCTCGGCCGATGAGTTTGCACGGCGTTAAATTAAAAATCGGCGGATGAAAAATCGATCTTGGTTCAAGCCACGTAGATGTATTGTATAATAGCAATTAGTGCGCTTTTGCCCGTCGCTACGATCACATCTTGACATCTGTCGTTTCGTGAAAAATTCCTGGGCAATGGCAAAAAAAAAAAAGAAAAAAAAACTGAATTCTTCACCGAGAGATGAGAGTGAATTCGCTCGGCGAATTCTAAGAGAAGACAAAACAGGCACAAAGGGGTACAAGTACGTGCTAAGCTCATTTGGACTAATTGTTATCGAAGTAGCAAAATGATAAAAAAAAAGGTAAATAAAGGTAACTCGCAACGTTATTAAAAAAACCACGAAAAAAAAAAAACACTTCAGGCGGTGTTAATAAAAATTTCTCTGATAAAATCGATCGTAAGAGTAACATATAATATAACAACGTGACGGTGTTCCCGTCCGTCGGTGTGTTCTATCAAAATTCGGGGTGAATTCTTACAAGCTGCGTATGAAAGTTTAATTTTTGCCAGCAAAATTTCATCGACGTTATTAATTAATATTGGTCAATGATATGTATATATATGTATGTTTAAATATATGTACATACATATACATATATAATTGCGATCTTGAATCTTTTTCTATCAAAAATTTCTATTTATTACAGTACTATCGAGTTTGTTCACACAAAAATGCATAACAATCGGTTTTCAGTCATCAAATAAAAGCTGATATACGTTTACAAGGATTAGTTTGTAAGAAGTGTTCTTTTTATTTAAATAAACACAATGTGTGTTGCTCAAGTTGCCTTATACGTATTTAACAGCATCGCATATACATATAGATCATATTACCATCCGATCGGAGAATTCTATTTGTATCACTCAACGATAAAAGTTATCACACACACATATATCTATATATGTGTGTATAATTGTCTTTTGCGTACGCGTACATTTACATTTATATGTATATTATATTTATAATATATTGACATGTTTGTTACTTGTATTCCTTTGTTCTCTGGATATTTTTACTTGAGATTTTTAAAGTTAAGTGTTACAATATTGAAAAATCTGCTATGATAAAAGAATGTTACTTAAGGAGAGAGAGGCGTGAAAATAGGAGGAGTATAAGTATTAAAAAAAAAAGAAAAAAAAGTTTTAATTGGCGGAAGCAATCGAATGGTTATTGCTATCCAGAAATATATGTTGAATATGTTATGAAGAGCTAGGATTTTATGTGATGCATGCTTTGTGCCATGCAAAAAAAAAAAAAAGATAATATAGCGGAACTTACGGACTCTTGTATGTAAAACTACTACTCGGATTCGCAGATTGTTGAGAACCTGTTAAACTTTTGAGCTTTACAAGTGCTCGAATTTACAGACTTCTAGATCGGCAAGTTTTTTTTTAAAGCTGTTCGATTATATTGAAAACAATTATACAATTATACGTCTTTATAATTATATGTCTTTAAGTGTGGCAAGCAAAACTCTTTGGTTAATAAATTTTCTTTTTAATGTGTATGCGTGTGTGAGTAAGAGAGAGAAAGAGAAAGAGAGAAAGAAGAGAGTGAAAGAAAGAAAAAAACAGACAGATAAACGACAACGTGACGCGTTTGATGCATAAGTTTGACATGATTTATGTCACTAATAATTATTATAACTATTGCGATTTGCTTGTTTATTTGCTCGAGCTATATCCGTGAGTCTAAAAGTCTGTAAATTGGAAGAGTTTTAATGGAAAGAAATATTAATTGTGACGTGTGAGAGAATTTTCAAGAATTGAAAATTTTAATTAAATTTAAAGGAATCTTCAACATTCGAAATACATATTATGTGTATTGATTCCGAATCAACAAATGCGTTGAATTTAATTACGAAAAAATTTATAACTTTAACAATAGATTTCTCGATACTTAAAATATATCCATATATGAGTTCTTAGAGTTACACTTGTTAGTTCAAAGGAGAATATGTAAATTTTTTCTCACAAATCTCTCGATCTAAAGAAAGAAAGAAGAGAGAGAGAGAGAGAGAGAGAGAGAGAGAAAGAGAGATTTCATCAATAATATATCCATCAAAACGAATGATATTACGCCAAAAAGAAATTCAAGAATTTATAGATCCGAGTCTCTGTGTATGTGTATGAGTGCGTGTGTGAATGCGCTTGTGTGCGTGGAGGGCGCGCGCGTGTGTGTGTGCGCGTGTGAATATTTTAACAAAAGATATATAAACATAAAGACAAAGAAATACGTTAAAAATGCATGAAATATAGAACACAAATCACGATAGTTGACTTTAAAAAAAAAAGTGACGAGTGAGCACGAGTATTCCGACAATGTCAACGATCTGTTACACTTAAGACTCAATGGGCCCAAGAAACTTATATCCGAAAATACGTGACAGCAACGATCTATTATTTAAAAATTGGTACGAATCACACGCAGAAAGTGACAAAAAAATTAAAAATTCGATCGACATACAAACAATTGCAATAATCTGTAAATCCAAGGATCTATTCAGATTATATATTATTATTATTATTTAATTCGCACTTTCGAAACATAGTTATGCGATTATAGTCATATAACGAAAGAAACACACACCTACATTGCAGCATCGTTATAACTCATGTATTGACAGAATATTATCGTATAGTAGTTATAAAACAACTCTTTCACGTGCATTTTAGTACTTACTGAATAAAGTTCTGAGAAAACGAAGCTACTATATATACATATACATATATATATATATATATATATATAATTATTAATTATATAGCAATATACGAAAAGGAAGAGAAGAAAAAATCTTAAAGAGCACTCGCGCGCGCGCACGTAGTTAATTATTACACACATTTATAGGATAGATTAAAGTATAATAGAGCTGCGAAAAAAACTACATGAATTAATCGTTTGAGACAAGAACGTTATAAAATTATTATGCTTTGCTTAATACACACACAGTGTATTTATCGAAATAATCCTTCATGAGTATACTTGAATTATTTAATTTAAAAAATAATATATATGTACATTTGAGAACGCGTACTTAAATCAAAGGCTCCAGTGATCTCAAAAACCAAACTGTCGATATGTCACACAAAGATGTTCAGTCTCGATCGACTGGAAGCGTAAAAAGTTATATTTAATTTTCGTCATGTACATATGCGGTGTGACATAGAATATAAAATGTGTATTTATAATTACATTCTATACCGTGTATATGTGTATATGTATTATATACATATGTATTATATATACATATATACATTCTCTCTTCTATACAAATTATTAACTTCTCTCTTTCACCGGGAGAGAAAACCGGAAAAGAGAGAGGGACAGTTGTTCTTTGTGCGTCGACACGATGTTACATTCTGACGAAAAACCGAATATTTTATTTAGAGTCCTATCTGAGAGAAAGTGAGTGAGAGAGAGAGAGAGAGAGAGAGAAGAGAGAGATCAAAATGTTGAAAAACCAACGTTCAATCATCAACTGCGTATACCTCCTAATAAAAATGAATTTGCAATTAAAAAAGAAAAAAAAAACTGATGTATTAAATTTCATGTATAATTATTTTTTGTGTAGTTTCACTAGATTAATTAATCGTGTGAATTATAACATGTATTACAATAGATAAGAGAGCATCAGTTGCGCAAAAGAAAAAAAAATATATAGATTGTGTGTGCGAGAAATTCGTAAATCTATTATAATTTATAGATTTACACTGTGATCAATAGAGTGTTGTAATGCCTATGCTTCTACAAATTTATAGCATTAGGGCTTGAAGAATAAAGTAGATCCGTGGATCTACAGATTTACAGATCCATTGATCCCATATACATACATACATATATATATATATATATATGTGTGTATATATATGTATAATGTGTGTATGTATATACACACATAGATCATAAATTCAATCCGATTATTGAAAATACAAGAGCTACAAATATGTAAGTTTATTCACTCACATAATTTCTCTCGTGCGAGAATGTGTATTATTTATAATTTACTAATGAACATCTTTTCACAATATAACAGTTAAACGCTCGTTTATTAAGACAAGATTGAATTAATTACATGTATCTCTCTTTCTTGGAATATATATAAACCACCCGACAGCTGAGATATCCCACACGACACAAGCATCTATAACACACAAGATTTTGCAAAAGATGGTTTCTTTTTTTCAATTATTTTTTTTTACAAAGAGAAATGTTTTTTTTTCCTTAAGTTTTTAAAGTTTTCTCCGAGAAAAAAGAGTTTTCTGTGAAATAAAACGTGTTTTAAACCATGCACGAAACAAATTACTTATTTATCTGAAAAGAAAAATATTGGAACGCTCCAATGAAAAACAATTGCAATCAGATCGCAAGATAACAAACGCACCAGCACTTTTTACGACAGTTACCGTGCCAAAAAAAAAGTCTTGTCTCCCTACCCGTGCTCTTAATTTTTCTCTTTATGACAATTGCATTCATTTTTCATTGCGTTGTTGACAGTTGTCTCAGCCTATTCAAGAATAAGTCTTGAGAACAAAAAACACACACTTTAATTATAAATTTATACAACGCATCGCGCACGGTTAACAATATTCTAGGAAATGAATAAGAATGGAGAGACGCGCATTTATAACTTTTTTTTTTAATGTCATATTTTTTGCTCCCTTTTTTCTTCTACTTTCGATTAATTTGAGAGATATATACGTACATGATCTATACGAACTTGAATCCTCGCGCATGCGCATTAGGTGTCGAGAATGGCGTCACTTATGACAAACACACACATATTACACATATACACAGAGAAAAAAAGAGAGAATCGTATGTAAAATATATAATGTATGTTAAATATATAATTATAGAGATTTTCGAACAATTCTTGAATAATCTAATTATGAGCATATGTAAATGCGGAAAATGTTATGCACGATGATATATAACAAGACGACAAAAAAAAAAAAAAAAAAAACGGTTTATATCCGGACATAAACCTCCGAGGGTGCGAACTTATTTTGTCCCTTCCAAGAACTTGGATATCCATTACGGAAAGAACAGCTGTAGATTGAGAGCAAAACCAGACAATTCGATTGTCGAAATGTTAGAGGGAATTACACTGGAACATAAAGAAAACGGGAATGAAATTTCGAACACATCCGAGAGACCGAAGGAATGTAATTGATCCTCGAGAGATTATAACAATGTGCGCGGCAATATGATTAAGAAAATAATTTATTCGTTATGTAGATAGCGAGATCCCAACAACATTGCGCATGAATGCAAATTGTTATAGCTTTATCATAGCGTTATACAGTTTTGATGTTTTAAAATTTAGCATTTGTTGTATGTTCTTTACGATTAAGACCCATTATTTAATATACTTCACTGTAATTATACCATAAACATCCTGAAGATCGTTAAGTCTACAAAAATTATTGTTGAGCAGAGAAAGAGAGAGACCAATTGCCAGTTTCCTTTGTCAACGTGTGATCGGTTTGTGATCACATGCGTTTCTTCAATTCATCATCTATTGCTGTCATATAATTTTATTAAATATAACGACGCGCACCGCGGCAATACATAAACAAAAAATTTATACACAATCGCGAAGAATAATTATTGTATTTGAAAAAAAAACGAGAAAGAAATAACAACTGTAATAACGACGATAAATTGTTGTTTGATACGCGTTAGATTCAAAAATGAATAAAGACGACAAGTTTGATTGCATTTCCGTGCGCGCTGTGAAAGAGAACTGGCAAGGTGAGATGAATAAAACTGCCCTTCTCCCGTCGCCCTCCTCATCAATGTCGCGGCATTGCAACCACATGCGAACACATTTGCCTATTTTTATATGCATACAGTTGCACGGATTTGCATTAAATTCTAATTTAAAGGAGTCTTGACGCAAAAGAACACGGGAGTTGCAATGCTTGCAAGATAGAACGATTTTGCACTGCGCTTCGAATTTTCACGATCACATTTCATTCCTTTTGTTTCATAAATCATCGTTTCTCGGAACGGAGTTATTGTGAATTAAATAATAAAAAAAAAAAAAAAAAAAAAAATGAGACGTATGTTACGACAGGCGCACATGACTGTTGATGACATTATTATATACTTGAAATATGTTATGAAGAATAAATCGAATCTATACATAAAAGCTATGGAGATGTAGTTAATTAGACAAATGCATGAATACAAGTATAAACTAATATATATACATATATATATATATATATATACTAATATTGTTTAAGATAAGATGGAAGAGATATATCCGATTCGATCTTTTTTATATAAAAGTGTGTTATTTGTGTAGATAGACATTTTTTAATAGTGCGGCGGTAAAACGAGGACTCCGTTTGTGTAGAAAATTACAGTCCGCTCATCCTGTTCACGCAATCCGCAAATTGTTCTGTAGTACTCGTGTAGTACTGTAAATAAAAGTGACAAATAGTATTGTTAAATAAAAACAAAACAAAAACAAAAACGAGAACACATGTGTGTAGACCGGAATGGTTGGAATCGGCGCGATCGCTCCTCGAAATCTTTGCCGCGAAGTCGCGCTCACGCGTTATGAGGAGGATAAGAGGCCGGGGAGATAATATCACCGAGATTCTTCCGTCTGTTTCATCCCAAGTTCTCCGTCGGACGGCAATGACATTAATGCCGCACGAGACAAGATAGGCAGGATGTGATCAATTCAGATCGGTCTCCGTGTGTGACTCACATTACACGCGCTTTAGCCTCCTCGCGTCCCGGTGTGATAAAAGGAGATATATAGTGAACCGCCAATCGGAAAGTCCGCTGCGCTCCTCTGCGCTGCAACCTGCCGCGCACCGGGGTCTGTCGCGCGCACACACGCGTGTGCCGCGCGGCCCGCTAAGGTCACACACACGTGGGGTTGACCTTAGCCCCCAATTTGCCAGACGATTCACTCGAGGAACTTCATCGCGGCCTTTTGCATCGCGACGAATGAGCATCGTCAATTATGATAAGAGTCAGTCGTGGGCAGGTGTTCATAATCAGTGTGATACGCGAAGATGCGAAACCGTTTCAGCAACTTATTGTTTAATCGCTACGAGAAGATTTGAAGTGATGAAACGGCATTAAAAACATCAATAAAACAGAAATGTTAGACCTAAGATTTTACGGTTCTAATTAATTTACAAAAGAAAAAATTATGAGAGATTAATGAGAGATTATGAAAAACGATTATGTATAGTTTGTTTTCACTTGTTCTAGAAGAGAATTGCAAATAATAGAACAGTTTTAACGTGAAACATAACATTAGACGTGACATACTTTTTTTTTTTAAATAGATAGCTATTTTTTATCGGAGTTAATTAAAACTTGGAACGTCGGTGACCAACAATACCCTGAATTCGATGTGTTCGAGCTTAATGTTCGGGCACTGCGAGAAAGAACTGCGTCCCTGATCGCAATATGTGTGTGTATTGCAACACACGATGTCAATGAATCATCATTGACATAATATGTACGCACCTGCAACTGCTGCTTCAGCCACGTCATAATAGCGTTGACACGGTACGTTATGGTGCATCCGCAACCGGACATTCTTCGAGTCAACGGGAAACGGATAATTTTGTCGCCGCTAAATATGTCCGAGCGCATCGATTGTTCGAATATCGATTTATAAGCGCGATTCTCGTTCGAAATATCGGTACAAGATTATACCTTCAATGAGAAACGAAATTTATACACCGAGAGACAACGCGGAAGGATGTGACACTAATTTTGAAAATCTCTTTTTTCAAAGACAGAGAAAGTAGTTTTCCTATTCTTTCTCTCTTTCTCGCTGATGATTTAGGAAAACATTGGCTGTGTCACTTGTTAGCCTTAAAATTACTCGCAACAGTGTGACATTTTTTTCAGAGTTTAAAGAATACAAGCCTTCTTTGTGAAACGGTCTGTATATAATATATTCATAAATGTAAACAGAACCTGGGCCCTATAGAAAACTGGGTCCGAACCTGCGGTCAAGGTGGGGCAGTGAGTAAAGATATATGGTGACGAAGAGGAGAATGTAGAGGAGGGAGTGAGAGAAGAGGAGGAAGGTCGCAACGCGCTCGGGTGCGTTTAGTCAACCTGGTGGCGCCGGAGAACCAACTGTTGGCGGAGCTAACTCGTCGCGTCGGAATTGCGGATTGTTGGAGAAGGAAAAGGAATAAGAAAGAAAACAGAAACACAAAAAGAGCGACTCGCGCGATCCGACAACACGGCGACCGATCCCTAAGTTATCTTATTGTTAGTGGGCTAGTGTCGGGATTTCGCAATTGTGTTTCAAGTAAACGCGCGGCGGGCGGGTGCGCGCGTTCTGTGAACTGTATACGAAATCGCAACAGGTCGTTTAAACAGGTGGGACACAATGGTGACCAAGGATCCAAAGATAGTTACCGCCATGGAATTGATGAACCCGTACGAGAAACCGCCTAGCATGTCGACCAGTCAATCTATGAGGACCTTTCTGTACAATCGTGAGACCGGCGCATTCATGGGCAGGACCGCTAGTAGCTGGGGTAAGCACAGTGTTGCCGGCTTTAGAGTTATGGCTTGTGGAAGAAATTGTACAGTGTATCTACAATAAAGTTATAGTATAGTTAGTAAACTACTCACACACACTCTTCTCTCTTTTTCTCTCTCTCTCTTTCTCCTTCTCTTTTATGTCTCTTTCTTTTTCCTTCGTTTTTTATTTACTTTTTTTTTCCTTCGTTTTTTATTTACTTTTTTGATGCGTCTTTTATATATTAATATATTTCATTGTTGTATTTTATTCTATATTGCAATTTAAATTTTGACTTTAAGCGAAACATCTCCAAAACTTTCTCATATATATATATATATATATGTAAGACGTAATATTGTTGGTCAAGACAGAATTATCAACTTCCTCGAGTTAAAGTTTATCGAAAAACGAACCAAA
>QVNW01002820.1:0-10299 GCA_014825475.1 Pseudomyrmex flavicornis
AAACATATATATATATATATATATATATATATATATATATAGAGAGAGAGAGAGAGAGAGAGAGAGAGAAAATGATAAATATATATATATATATATACGCGTATAGAGATTAGAGAGAAAAAAACGAAAGACATAAAAAAAGAAAGAAAAGAAACGATAGGTATGAACGTATACGTACGCGTCCTGCATCTCCCATGAAAAATGCGACACGACGTCGCAGACAAAAGACGTAGTCAAGAGAGAAAAAAAGAAAGACAGAGAAGATAAAAAGACAATAAAAAGAGTAAAGAGAGGTGTAAAGGGGAAAAGAAATTCGACATCGAGAAACTACTATATGAAATAGCTAAAAAATAATGATAATCAATGAAGCTTTTAGTTGTATGACGTCTAGAAGAATCGAGCGGCGTTTCTTACCATCTGTCCGTGCAGCGAGTGAAAATGCAAACAGAAAGAGAATTCAAGATTTGTCTCTGGAAGTTTCAAGAGTGAGATGGTGAGGGGATGATAAAGATATATATTTTAGATTGACTTTTTTTTTCGGCGCGACAATATGCGCGCGAAAAAATCGCGCGCAGAGATGTCATTTTTCGTGTTTCCTTTTCTCAAGAAGGAGTGATATATACGAAAGTACTGAGAATATGTAAAGTTCGCAGAGGTGCTATATATCGATCTAAGAAATTGCGGCTTGACTTGATCGGCAAGACTCGATCGTGCTCGTGCTGTTGCTTGTTTTTGCGCGAGACGGAAAAAAATCGCCGTAACATTTTTCGGAGAAAAGAGAATTTTTTGAATAAAATCGAACAAAATTAAAAAAAAAAAAAAAGACAAAATAAAAAACTAAAAGCATATTCATTCCGGACACGTCCAATTTTTATCGCCTTGTCGCGCCGCAGAAAATAATGCGGCGAGAGCGTCAGTTTTTTCGTGAAAATTCGCAACATTTTGCTTGTCCAATCCGGGCAGCACGTGCACAATCGATCTTCTTTTGTGGGAGAGAATGCGACGATTCACACAGGCGCGGAATCCCAATTCATTTTTCATCGTTAGATCATCTCTGACTCTTTTCTATCGGTGGTCCGCAGCACGGCGGAACCTGAGAGGTGAATCCGCGCATTCTCTCTTCTCTCGGTGCACGACGAAAAAGTGACGTTGGCCTCTCTTAGATCGTGTCAGAGCTTGTAGATTTCAGATATTAGCGAAATCTCAGTCTGCGTCTTATCGCGTTCTCTTCGTTCGTTCGCTCATTCCTTACCGACGGATAAAATTGAAACGTGCCTCGTCTCTCCCGTCTCGCCGTTATTAGAGCGCCTTGAACGGAATGAATTTATCGAAGACGAGATTTGCTCAAAAGTTCTCTTGCAGATTGAACGATTCAGTAAGAATTACACTTCTCTTTCAACGATCGCATAATTGCGAGACTCATCGAACACATATATATAGAACTTTTTGAATTTTCAACAAAAACGGTTGAAAAAGATTGTTTTTCATCGCGCATCAAACGCAATTGTGTTGATTTTTATTTCGTGTCTCCGTACGATTTTATATTGAACAAGAAACTCAGACACATCACGAATAATTCCACAATAAAAGGGTAAAAAAAGCAAAGGCTCTGATCACGATATAGGAGAGACCAGTCCGAGTGCCGATTTTTTGTTTGAAACATCTGCAAAATAAATTGTATTCGAATTAAGATGATGGATACGAATCAAGTGGTAGACATTACCTTCCTCGAGCGCGTCATCGCCGTCACTCATCAACTCGTCGTCCGAGCAAATGTTCAGTACGTTCACCAACATTTCCGTGACTGAAAGAAATAAAACAGAAACCCGTTCCTTGAATTTGAAGCAAATTTTTTGCGACAAATAATTTCACAGCTATTTTGACAGAGAAAAAAGAATTTTTTTTTAACTTTTTTCAATTTAAAAAAAAAAATCGATATTTCTTTCTTGTGTGAAAATTGCGTTCCTATAGTCTTTCTTCGGATGCTTTTTGGGGAAAACAGATTGAAAGCATTGTTACTAGAAGAAGTAAATAACGTATAAAAATATAATATTTTTATAAATGTGAGAGCTCGCGCGATTTTTAAACACTTACCTTTCTCACCGACAAATGGCAGGGACCATGTAAAAACGTCCATAAAATTGGGCAACCAGTAAGGATGTGGCGAGCAATTAAACTGTCTGATGTTCATCACGTTGTTTTCGTACTTTAAAACTGCCGCCTGCGGGTGTAACGATTATCGACATTTTTATGACTTGTTACACTTATGTGCGAAACTTGTCGTCGAATGTTTTTTTTTTGTTTTTTTACCAGATTAAAATTTCATACCAAGTGTTCGTGTATTTCACAGAAACGCCAGGTCTCTCTCCTTTAAATAAATAAATAGCAAAACGATCCGAGAGATCGTGAGATAACGCGATTTATGAAAAACGCGAAAGACTTTCATACCTTGTTGTTGTACACATCGAGATAGTTGGGTGCGCTAAAGATGGTAATAAGCGATGGGAAGCCCGTCGTCTGAGACTTTCGGTACATACGATATCCGGCGTCCTGAGCTTCGTGCGCCCTTATGATGCTGAGCAAATTGTTGTTCTGCAGAAAATCGCAACACGCCGCGTAACTGGAAAAAACAGACATAATCGGTCGTTCGCTTGGAATTGGAGGTGCTCAATTGTCAATAATCGTTAAAGAAGAATCGTTCCAAGTTAACGAAAACACTCGAGAACTTGTGAATGAATTTACAGTTGAGCACGCGTATTAACAGGTAACGTGAAAATAATTGCCGCGATTGGTGTAAAGCACTTAAGCTTAACAAAATTTTACTCGATACACGTATTACTTTTCAAATACGCGCACACATTCTGTTGTAACGCATGTGTAAAACAAATAAGATTTATAAATAAATAATTTTAAGAGAAGTAAGAAGGATGAGCAAACTCCAACGAATGAATGTGAATAATTATTTCGAGAAAACGTATATCTCGAAATTACGCGATCTGGATTATAGGCGTGATTCTCGCTCTCTTGGCACCCGCATCAAAAACAATTGTTGACGCGCCAAATAATCAATCTTAACTTGTCGAGCATGCACAGATCTTTAGCGCAACTTTGTTAATATAATTTCGCGAATTTGTTGGACCGCGCTAAATAATCTGAATAAACTGTTTATTTTCTCGAGAATGCTTGAACGTCTCGTCTGCAAAATCGCGAGAAAGTTTATATATTGTTAACGCGCGAGTCCGAGTCTTATTACACTTATCGCGTAGCTTTTAATCGTGATGTATTGCTGTCAAACCAGAACACACCGTACGACGGACATGACGCGTGTGTAGGTTCCCGTAAACAAATTAAGCCACCGAAGACGTCAACGCCGTACAGGATGACCCTTTTCGCGCTATAGCATAACTGATCCGGGCAAAGATCGTGAGAAATGTTTGCGCCACGTCGCGGCGAGATCGTTAGTAGCCATTAAGACCCGTTCATAGCGCCGACAGAGATTAATGACGCGGTGAAATCTCTCGAAAACCGCGTCGCTCGCCAACGCCGACCGGCATCGATCTCTCGGGTCGATGAATCTTAACTTCGATACGCACACGTCGGTACGACGATAAGATGATTTATTTCGCGTTATTATAGCAGCGCGAGATATGTTTGGTTTTTTTTATAAAAGGGAAAGAAAAAGAGGGAGAGAGAGAGAGAGAGAAAAAGAGAGAAAGAGAGCCGTGCAGCCACTTTCGAGTCATTAAGGGAAGTAATCAAGAGCTTCTTTACGGGATGGACGTTCGAACGCGCAAGTAGTACGAGTCAGGCTGTAATCGGACGACCGACAGTGATTACCGGCAGACTGCTCGCATACTGCTCGAGACACGGCGTGTGATTTATGTTCGCGTGAAACTTAATGCACGTTACCTATATCCCTCGACCGAAACACGATAATGCGGGAATCGAAAATGAGTTAACCGGACCTGCGGTGTTACTCGGAACGTCTTCATAACGATCGTTATTATCTTATCGCGATCGTTTATGATCGTGTATGTATGAATGAACAACTTGATTACTCAAGTACGCTTGAAATTCCTTTTTTAAATAGCTGCTCGAGATAACTTGCGCAAAAACGTAATATAATTCTTTGTTTGCGTGTCTCGTTTAACAACATTAATAACAAAGTAAAAACGAAGGAAAGCGTGGAGAAAGAGAGAAGAAAGAGATAGATAGACATTTAATATCAATCCATCGCTAAAAATTGCCCTTGGATGGCGATGCATAAAAACGTCTCGTTTTTCCACCGAGTTTAATTTATTACATTCTGTCTGGTGAACGCGCGCTTCACATCACACGTACACATGGATGGATGGATGGATGGAGCGAGCGGGAAACGTTATGAACGAGCACGCGAGACGGTTGACACTTAAAGACAAATCTCGGTGCTCATTAGCACGGCCGTACGTATAATTAGCAGATCCGCAAGACGGGAGGATGTCGTGTCTGCGGTTTACTGTCGTGTAACTACGCTGTTCGTTATTAATCCTCGTGCGGGACATGTCCGCGGTCATTCACAAATATTGAATACAAGATGACAAACGATGAGGGAAAGAGAAGGACTGTAAACGTAAGAAGATTCGGCGAAAGGAACAAAGGTCAGAAGTCACCGGGGAGAGAGAGAGATAGAGAGAATTCCTCTCGAAGTTTCCTCGTTTCATGCTATGTGGATCGCGCCAGAAGGTTGTGCTTGCGGAACACAGCACACGGCTTTCGGTTTGCGCGCGCTCGAGACAAACGGCGAGATAATTACCCGGTAAAGGAAGGGAACGAGCAGCTATGGTAGAGAAAAACGAGAACCGACTTGTGACGACAACCGCGAGATATATTGCACAAGCATATCGTATTTTTGCGGTGATATAAAAAGCAAAAAAGAAATCAGCTGAACCGGATGGTAAAAGTTCCCATCTCTTCCCCCGTTTTTTTCTCTCTACTTTAAAACACAGTTTCTATCATTACATTAACACTGTGTGGTTATCAACTAGCGTTTTCTTATTATTCTACTGCGTTTTTAACGTGTTGTAACTGTAATTTAGTTTTTCTGTAATTTACTATTCAATATTTTTTCTCTATGATACACAGATACGAGAGTTATTTCCAGAAAGAAAATCGTTTTTTATAAAAACGAAAAACCAAGTTAAGAAATAAAACCGGTTTTAAACCAGATAGCAAGATGTATTGCTATTAAGTTACAAAGTTGCGATGGTCTCTCAATGTGATGAGAGATACTGAACTCTTATCAGATACATATTTACCGATTATAGACAAGATCTCAAAGTAATTTGCGTACAATTGATATATGATGGACCTTTCTTTGCGCTTTATATCTCTTATAAAATTTGATTTTCAATCCGGTCTCAGTTTTAACGATACTTTTCAAACAATCACTTTGACTCTTTTTAATTTTTTATCTTAATGATCACCAACTTGACTTTAATTTATTTTTTATTGTTGGAACACACATTTTTATCTAGATTGACAATTAAACTCGTAGTATGTTTTTTCTCTATTTTTTGAATCACTGGTTTTTGTGTACATTGTGCCGGAATTGTATTTTTTTGTGATATCCACTGAAGATGACTTTAAAGTCGAAACCGTCTGGAAATCAATCACTTTATCAATTAGCAATATATCCTTCTACCTGGTTCATCACAGCCGTTTCATTTTTTAACTTGGAGATTTTCCAATTAAACCCGAAGTCACCCTCATTTTTATACTTGTATTTATAAAAAAAGATTTTGAGAAATGTTGATATATTTTTTACTATACATTACTCACCTGTAAAAGTACGAACAACCTCTGACACTATTGTGAGAGAAATGCTCCGCATTTTTCTCGTTGCCAAAGTCTTCGAGAGGATCCGACCAAAGAAGATCGCACATCGGTCCGAACGCCGGCGGCTCTTTGAACCTATCCAACTGAAACAGCAAGTCAACATCAATCGAATTAGCCCAAGAAATTAACCACTGTCCGACGCACTCGTGCGCAAACACACCTTTAAGCGTAATTGTACGAGCAATCCCGTTGTCGCTTTACCGAATTCGCAGTGGACCGGTTAGATCCACGTTACACTTCGAATCGTTCTGTATTCCGGAAGCTCACTCGGCACATTACATTAAATACGACGTTTACGTTTTGATCGGTCTCGAATAACAGTTTTAACTCGGTTAACGCGTTGGAATATTTTGGCGACTTGACTTTTATTCGTGAGATTGACTATATCGGCAACAAACTTTTATCGTTGTAATCCTGAATCTTCGATACTTAACCAATATCCAAGTGTTTCAGCTAAGATCAAATTATAATTTGATTATTTTTAGAGATAAAGAGAGATAGAGATAGATAGATAGATAGATAGATAGAGAAAAAGAGAGAGAGAGAGAGAGAGAGAGAGAGAGAAAGAGAGAGAGAGAGTATGTGTGTGTGTGTGTGTGTGTGTGTGTGACAGTGTCGATGTATGTCAAATGTGATAGTCTCGAGGGTGACAATCCTGGCGCTTTACGTATTACGACAGCGCCAAGCAAGATGCACATAAGCCGGATTGATTGTATTAATTGCATTAAGTAAGACTACTGACAGCAATACGCTCATCATAGATGTCTAAGCGTCTATTGATTGCTACACACAGAAGACTAAAGTGGGAGTAAACTGTATTTTAGGAAAATTAACAAACATATTGTTAAGCATAACGAAGAATCAAAATCGGAAAGACTCCGTAATGTTGTAACGGAAATGTTAGGACAAATAAATTATTAACTCGGGTCAGTTTTTGCGCAAGAAATTATTTTCTAAGAGCATAAAGATAAATAATAACCAACTATCCAATTAAAGCTCGCCGCAGCGAAGGAAGGGTTAAAAACTTTTTTTACGAGGGCATATACACTTTACACTCCATATATACACTTGTCAGTTGTAATCCGTGAGACACAATTATTTATTCACGGGATACAAAACCGGGCACACAAACAGACAGAGTCGCCTCTGAGTTATAAAGCATTCATAACCCACGGGCATGGATTTATTCTCTTGCTTGCGCTTGAAGTCGCGAGCCATTCTTCTCTCGCGAGCGCGAATCGATGTAACACGGCTTCAAAACTTTATCGTGGAAGTTTCGTCGATCAACCGTCGCGAGCGAAAGTTTTTGAGCGGAGTGGATATCGAAGTCAAAGGAAAAACGCGAGAAAACACACACACACAAAATCGGTTCCACAACGAGAGAGTCGTGTTGCATCAAATATTTGTCTCATTGATCTAATTTTGTCGAAGAACATTCCCGTCAATCTCTCACAGCTACGAAAATCGCGTTTAATGACATTCATGAATATGAATGATTCCAAAAAGAGAGAAGAGTATCTTCAAACGAAACGTCTCGTCTTCCATCTTCTCTTTCTTCCATCATCCAACCATCTTCTCTTTCTTCCATCATCCAACCATCTTCTCTCTCTCTCTCTCTTTGCGCTTCGAGACACAATCAACAAAATATTTGACACAAAGATTGAGGCTTTTTTTTACGTTAGTTATACATTTTGTTGTTGCTGCATTTTGTTTTTTTTTCTATGCAGTTTCACAAAATTTTGTATCTGAAATACAGATTTATCTCATTCTTTCACACGAGAAACAATAGCGATTATATTTTGTCTTCTTTTAAATTTTACAGCGTCGCGTCGTTGTTTCGATATAAAGAGGATTTGATTAAAAGTTTTTATAAGCTTTTTTTTCTCTTTTCAACATACATACGTGATATTCCGCGTAAAAATAATTTTAGATCGTGATGTATCTGGCATGAAAATAATGCCGAATGCGCAAAGATTAAATCCTGGTTCCAGGCAATGTGACCAAATATTGTATTTAGCTGAGATTAATAACATATGGCACTGATATTTGAATGCGACAATGTAAAATCTCGTACAAATGCGACAGATCAATATTCATCGAACACTTAAGTACGTGATATTTAATAAGCGTATGTTATTATTCTATTCATGTTATTCTAACAGACTCAAATTGAAAAAAAACCAATCTTTAGTCAAATTTATCATGTTAAAAACAAGATTAAAAAAAAAAAAAAAAAATACAAATAAGAAAACAAAAATTTAGTAAATTACATAACTCGTTTATAATTAATCTATTTATTATTTTTAACTATGTATAAAATCAAATATTTGCGTAAAAAGTGAAATACACTTTTAAAGTTAAAAGATATGTATATTATTAAAATAAAATATATATATGTTACTTTTCTATAATTTATATACATTTTTTGAAATAATTTTGTAATATATAAATATGTTCGTATACAAAATAAAAATTGTGTCACGTTATTTTAAATAATCAAGACATCGTGGTTGTTCGTGTTATTTGCATGGACCTACACATTTCTGCAAATCTTATTGATTTTCTTAATTTTTCAAAGATCAATCGAAATTTACATGTTTGCATATTTACATTACATTCCGAAATAGCAGTCGACATAATATCCCGCAACACGTCGGATTCAGTCTTCGATGATTAGCCGAACCGAAGTTCGCCGCACGATGTGATCTTGATGCGGACTACAAGTGACACGTAACAGGTAGCGTAATTACGTTGAATGGGTCGCATTAGTTCGCGACCTGTTTCCGCGTATACACATACAGACACGCATTGGGCGTTTATTATGATATAACGAGCAGTTAGTGTACGATAATGACAGCAACTGTATTAAGTGAGGCGAGCGCGCCTTATGTCTTCCCATCGTGTTTGCGATGTCTATAATGATTCGCAATAGCGGTCTATTTCTATCCCGGGTGTTATCTCGCCACTCTTCGTACACAACGTGCAACGACTTTAGTTCCGCGCGATCGTATAAAGAGAGCTTAATTTACATGAAATGTAAACTCTAATTAATAAACTATTTATGGTGTCTCTTAATATTAAATTCAATTTAATAAAACAAGTATGTGAGGCAGCATATTATCTGCTGCTAACATTTTATGCAAAACAAAATAAACATCTGTAAGCTCTTATAAAATGTACATATACAAAATGTTTGTGATGCATGCGAGATATTATCTTTCACGTCACACTTAGTAATTTTTATTAACGCGCGAGTGAATATCATAATTTTTTTATTTTTTTGAGATATAAAACAATTCTTTCGTCGTGTCAGTTCATTTGGAGAAAGCATCAATTAAAAATATGGTTTCAGGCCAAATTACGGTTTCCACAATGGCACGCTTGCCGGAAGATGAGAGAGAGAGAGAGAGAGAGAGAGAGAGAGCTCAAGAGTGGAAAGAGGCGTCGTTTCGCGGCACGAAACAAACGTAATTTAACATGGCGCATGGCTCATTTCCTTAATGGAATGTTTCCTTCGCTCCCGACAGACATTTATGCATTGTCCGTGGATTACGGACGAAAAAATCGCTCCTCGCTCCCTTTTCGACCTTCCGTTCGAAGGAGAGCGCTCGGATAATGCGCCGGAGAATCATGTGATTCTCTCTCACGCGCTGTGATGCTGTCGCCGACGCTTTGCGTTGCGTCGATCGATATCTCCGGACGCGACACGCTTTTTTGTGTCGTGTATCACACAGAAGCGTATCTCCTTTACGCGGTTTCTATGTGGAGAGATTCTCTCTTCAATTGCGTCCCTGTCTACGTTTTTTTCTGTTTTTTCTCTCATTCTCTACAATACATGCGCGCAAAACCAAATTTATTAAAAGCAGCTTGCAAACTTTTGCTTCTATATATGCTATAAAAACAGTGTCCAAATTTGTTAACCGAGCATTTCTTGTTCCGATAGATTTTTTCCCAAAAATGTACACGGATCATAATCTTTCTACAAAAAAACTAATCGCAAAACAAAAATTAGTTTCAATCAAATGTTTAGTGATTAAGTTTCAAATTAAAACCAAGTATCTTACAATAAAATACTATTTTGGAAAAGTAAGAAACAGTACAAATATAGTTCGCGATCATACACGCTTAAAGCTTTTGTTAGGCGGTAGAACTCTATTCTGAATGCGCTTTAATTAACTACACTCTCTCTAATCTCAACTAACTCTCTTTCCCGTGAAAGATTTTGATGTTCATCTAGAAAGTATTGTAAGAGATCCGGAAAATAGATTATATTCTCCTTCAGGATAGGTGACAGAAAGGTTACTTTAATCACAATCTTGATAATAACACTCACATTAAAAAACAGTTTAATACAGACCGTCAGTATTACAATTTAACTGGCAGTGTTTCAAGAGAATAATCGGCAACGACTCGACTATAATCGGC
>QVNW01002821.1:0-24702 GCA_014825475.1 Pseudomyrmex flavicornis
GTATAATAGGCACGGTGTGCTCGCGCAGTTCGAGCGCCACTTCGTTGCGCCTGAACTTGGCGCGAAGCACTACCGTGCCTCTTGATTATATATACTTATAACTAAGCAATATATATTTACAGATTTTGATAGCTTTATTAAAAGTAAGTATTATTTAGTAAAAATATTTTTTTAAATATTTTACATAGTTGATAAATTTACTTGTATATTCTGAAATTGTCAATTCACACATATGTAAAGAATATTTCTTTTTATAGCATGTAATTATTTCATAAGCTTTAGAGAAAATGAGGGTATACTGCTCGAAAGCTATAAATATAATAAATTTAATGTACGCAAGTATATATAAAACTCTCATTTATTGAAAGGGACAGGATACAAAGTATGCAGCGTAATATTATATTATACAACATAATAAAATCATACCAAGTATACGCGAGAGACGCACGTAAATATATAATAATATTATAATAAAATATTGATAATATCAATATTAATAATATCTAATAATAATATCAATATCAATAATACTAATATGCAATATATTAATATTAATATTAATATATAGAATAATATTAATATTAATACTACAATAATAAAATCAATAAAATAATAATAAAATAACAAATATTAAGCAATTTTTATAATGAGCGATATACGATAACATAGAATTTAAAATTGACGGGAATAAAATTAAAAATAAGATACTCTTCTCAGCAACGCACGTTACATAATTAAGCCAGAATCATTTCGTTCGAGTATTAGTTTTTCATTATTGACAACTATTGAACATATAGATATATAATAAGAATACGATGTTGTGTGCGTTCGATGCAATGCATTTTAGAATATATGATCTTGCATATGCAATCTCACGCAAACTAGCGGAACGAAAAGCATGTAGTTATTTTTTCGACATATGTATGTAATAGAAAAAAATTTCAATTTACAAATAATGTCGAAAACAATATTGCGTACAGGTTTTCGATTTATTTTACGTGGCAAGAATTATACTTTGAAGAGACTCGCGCACATCAAAGTTCGTCTCCTTGAAAACTGCATTTGATTACAATTTTTATTAAATATACAACTATGCATACTCACGGGCCTAGCGTAAAAAATGTACAGTTTATTGTAATATACATATACACTCATATATCGCGTTCTCTGACCACAGGCAAATCTAGTTTATCGCTTTCGGAAAAAAAACGTCAAAAATAGTAAAAGTAATTTGTGAAATTTTTTAACACAATGACACACTACCGGTCCTGCGTACTTTTAAAAGAGATAAAAAGATTTAATTCTTTTCAAATCTAGATCCACCTATACGTCCATTTAAATTCCAATAGCGATATACAAAGAAAAAGAGACGAAATGTAAGAAAAATCAGAGATCACCATTTGAGACTGCGATCGGCGGAGGGCTGGTGGAATTGTTAGAGTTCGTCGCCCATTTGTTTTTGTGTGGATCAACACCGAAACCTTCGTCGTAGTTTCCCCGAGTGATGAAAAGTTGTTTAAAATGAGGGATGCAGTACACCTTGCCGTTGTTCAATGTAAAGGAATCCATCCTATTCATAACATAACAATATTTAACACTTTTACATTTATGAAATAAAAAACATTCGGTGTTATTACACATTTTATATACTATAATATATATTTTATTATTATTTCATAATATTTAGTAATTTTTATTTTGTTTTATTTTGCCAAGTGTTAAAAATTTTATATTACGATGTGTAACATGTAATATTTATTGATATAATATTTATCGACACAATTTCCCCAAAAGCTTTATCAAATTCTTTTTGTTACCTTAATATGCAATTGCACTGAAGACACCGAAAACATTGCTTGTGAAAAATTTTGTTATTCGTCTCGATCTTCTCCAAGGGATAGACTTTTTTCTGGCAACTCTCGCATACGTCCGTACAGGTTGTCTGGATCTCCTACATGATTGTTATGTCAAAAAAAAAAAAAAAAAATATATATATATATATAAGAAAAATTATCCTTTCAAAATATTTTATATGATGATACGGAATATAACGAGAAGTGTGTTTATAGACGAGCGCATCATGAAAAGTATGAAGGATATATTTCTGAGGTGTGTGTATCCTATGTGAAGAAAAATGAAGAACGTCTGTTGCTTCTTAAACCTGCGAAATCTCCTTGTACTTCACACACAAGACGGAGATTCAGGACCTCTTTTATTTACGACTTGTGTATTATCGTAATAAACGTTACACGTGAAAGATGAAACAGAACAAGATCGTTATACATCGATAGAAATAATACGTTAAAAGGCTTAGTAGAATTGTAAACTATATTATTGCTAACTATGCTACAAATCAGAAGACTCCGATAGGCCGTAACGAAAACTTGTCATTGTCACTCGCCGATTGTCTGTATCGACATCTCTCTCTCTCTCTCTCTCTCTCTCTCTCTCTCTCTCTCTGTTAACTGAAGCCAATCTCTCAAAAAATCAAAATCACTTTAGCGCTCACACAAAGTTTTTTGCAAATCGCTTCGTCGACATTTTCAATTAATCACGCATTCGTATTTTCGCACTGAATGTTATTGCACAAACGTAAAGAGGAAGACAGATAACACGCCTATCGCGATAACATACATTTCTAATGTTTTCTCTTTTTCACAATTTTTAGATATATAAATAACACTTACTATTTATTTATTAAAAAAATGCTTATAAAAAGAATTCTTCACACTCGAGCCGAAGAGTAATCCTGATTACCCTGAAATTCTGCGACCGAATCGGTCGTGTTTCTTTCTAAAAAAAAATCTTTTCGAAAGTACAATAGATATGCTAACATTATGCTTTTGTGTTAACGATCTCAGCAGAGAAGTGATTGATTTTAAGACGGAAAAATTGTCTTTCGGCACGATCTGGTGATAAATAAATATAGAAACCGATGAAAACATGTGGTGACACAAATATGATTAAATAAACTAATGAAAAAACGTCTTGTTTCTTTGTTAGAGAAACAATACACCACATCTAGATATACAATACAACAAAAACTTTTAATATCTGCTCCTTGCAACATCTATATGTATGTAGTCACAATTTTTTTCTATATTGCACAAGAGAGTTGTGTGGTAAATATACACAAAAGTATACATATATCTCTGAATACGTCAATTCTTTAGAATCGCACGAGAGAAGCTCGAGCACGAGAACAAGATTGTTTTTTATCTGATGTTTAATATCTTCGTCTTGAGAAGAGATCATCAAATGTGTGTATATAAAAATTTACGTACTATCGCGTTAAGCAGTAAAAAGAGTCGAAATTTGTAAAAGCGATCAAAATGGCTATACAATTCTAACCGCTAGTCGGCTCTAAAGAGCATTATTAAATAGCGTCCAATATTTCTATAAATGACAAATTTGTTCTGACCTCGCTCCCCGTATCTTAAAGTTGAAGAAATAGTATTTTTCATTTATCGTTTGTCACACTCACGCACGTTCAATTTTCTTTCGCGTTCTCTACTCCCGCTTTGCCTATATGCGCACTCAACTATCGACAAAAAACTTGGCACTTATAAAAATCAGAAATTTAAAGCGACAGAGATAAAGATCGTAACGACGCGACGAAAGAAAAAATTCTGAATTTATTTTTCATAACTAGTTTTTGAGTCAAACACACCAACTTTATAGTCGGTCTTTCTTGTGATCAATATTTTGAGATTTTTTTTATTATTACTTATTACAAAGTAGATTATTTTTATAAAATGAAAAAGACACGTTTCATAGTAACTGTATTAGTTGTGATTTCAATTGATACGGTAAAGAAAAAATAAAAATTATCGACAACATCTGTGGAAAATATTCAACCAGTATTCACCATTTGGCACTTTGTAAAGTCGCTTAGTGACTTTTATCTTAATTAATAATCGAACAAGGATGACGCGTGTTCATTTGAATTTAAACTTGAGTTTAAATTGGTTCATTAAATCGTTATCACGTAATAATCAATACTACGAGACGATGATTTACGAAATCACAATATCACTGAAAGATTGAAGATTAAATTCGCATCGTTACGAATATTATCGCAAAGAAGTCCAGCATATGTGCGGCTTACAGAAGAATCTTGATGTCACATATGTACGTATGTAGATATTTTGAATAATCCTCGCTAAACAAAAAAAAAAGAGTTATGATAAAGGGTAATCAACATACGTACGACACAGATTATATAAAATGCTGGTTTTTGATAGTTACATATAAAGTAAATTAGTAGATAATATATGTATATATATATATATATAAATTTCTCTCTGTTGCATATTTTAAAATGAGTCGAGCGTTCTCACGTAAAATATTTATGCCTCTTCTATGTGCATTGCAAAAAAGTATATATTAAGTTTTTTTACATAGTGTTTTTGCACAATTTTGCAGATTTATTATCCTATAACACGTAAAAACCATCTGTCTTAAATCATTTCCTGCTTGTTGACATATTGATCTTCTCTTCTAATTGACATAATTGAAAAAAATGCTCGACAACACAGACCCTCATACAATATTATATTAACACATAACGTATAGTACAGTCTACAAGCTCGATTTATTATTACGAACATAACGCTCGATTGTTAAAACCATCCCTAAGAAAACGCAAAGTCGTTACATTAATTGTTGATGAATCAAACGTCATCGCTATTGCGAAATAAAAAAAAAAAAAAAAAAACATTTTCTTTTCCATCGCGTCCTAAAGACGGTTGTCCTTCCTCCATCGATCCTTTTCTTCCTCCTCCTCTTCCTCCTCCTCCTCCTCCTTCTCGTATTTCGATTTAATCCAGGCGCATCCGATTTAATCCTTCGGTTTCTCTCCCTTACTGCTCCGCGTCACAAAAAGAAGATTACTTGATATTGCTTTTGGCTACATGTATTTTCTCTATCACACGACACAAGCGGGCACAACTTCGGCCAAAGTGGAGCGTGTTGCATAAAGGTATAAAAATATTTCACAGAAGAAAACGCAAAGGGAATATACAAAAAAAAAAAAAAAAAAAAAAAAAAAAAAAGTTAAAGTGGTTAAGTCGATGCTTGCGCTTGGAATTTTACAGCATGTAAACTCGCTGCGTTTCACTGCTACGTATGCACAGATTTAAATCAAATAAATTATCATAAGCAACAATTAATATTCATCGCAAAATATGACACCTACATCATCAACGGAGAGAGTGTAAAAAGAAATGTTTGTTATAATATAAAAAATCGAAGCACACGTGAGTAAACGACAAATCAATTGTTCTTCTAAGCTAAGCAGTGTTTGAATTGCGTCCAAATAAAGTTCGAAATATGTGTGTGTGAACTGTTAATTGCACACATATAAATGAATTTATTAAATAATTTATTTATCTGAAACATATTTTATATACTTTTCTATTTTTTTTTTTTTTGTAATTTATCTTTAAATTATAGTGCAACCTAACATTTTCCGACGCAACGTAAACTCTGCTTGGCAACTAGAGACACATATAAGGCTTTAAGTAAAAACAACAACGAACAGTCAGAATACGATGAGAATTCGAAAATCACACCATGCGTATAATTCATAATGCTAATTTGTTCACAAAACGAAAAGAGAATGATCAGGAAAGACGTTTGGTCTCTTTCAATCTTTCCTGACGTAGTTTAGACGCAGAAGTCAGTCAAAATTAAATCTCATGTGTCACATTAAAAAGAGACTCAAAAGCGTTTTTTTTTTCAGACTTAGTAAAAAACTTAATATAATAAAGATTTCAGTAGTTGATGGAAAAAAACAATTAATGAGAGATGTGTATGTGTATGAAACGACTAACTGGTTGCAAAAATAAATTGCGATAACGGTCACATCGAACGAGACCATATCGTGATATGGTGTTGGAACAAGTTTGTCGAGAAATATTGAAAAATGTGTGCAATTAAATAATCCGAATAAAGTGTCCAGACTCACCACAAATCGATTGACTTTGACTTTCGGCGTGCGCGGAGATTCATTGGCCTGCGAGCCGAGAGACTCGAAACGGGCCCTCAGACTGCTCGCAGACTCTATGCTAGCCTGTTCGCCCTGAGCCATTTCCATCTCGGCTATATGATGATTGCTGACTTTCCCGTCGGTCTCCTCCCAGTGCTCGAATTTGGCACGGAGAGTCTTGGCGCGGGCCGCGTTCTGCGCTTGTTTCAAGAATTCGTCTTCCACCTAGACGAATAAAACGGAACGTTTAAAAGAGAGAAAGACTTTTCGAGCACATAATATTCTACATAAAATTTATATACACAACATATAAAGTAAATCTCGTGTAAGCGCACCTTATCAGAAGCGCGAACGTAGTTGGGGTCTCTCTCCTCGGTGCTTTCGTCATCAGATTCCTCGCCCTCTTCGTCCTCGTCCTCTTCGGAATCCGAAGCTGTCGCCTTGGCGTATTTATCTTCCGGAGGTGGCGTAAAACGCTTCAACGGTTTCGGACCATCCGGTAGATCCTCTTTGCACGCGTTCTCTTCCATCTGCCGGAAGATGGACAGCATCTTCCTCGCCGTGTCCGTGTGCACTACATCATTCACCCTGTCGTCGGCTCTGACCACATCGGGATCACGGTAGATTTCGCGAACCGGTGAATCCATCTGTGTGTGTATATATAAATATATGTATATATATTATATGATTGTATGTGCAGTAATATGTACATACACACACACACAATCATTACTATGTTAAAATAAAGTAATGACGGACGAATGTATATTTTATGTTTCTGATAAAGCGGTTTATTTTCTCAGATGTGTTGATTTTTCGATAAAAAAAATATAACTCTTTAACCTACATCTACCGATAAATTTATGAAGCTCCTTGCAAGTATCAATAACACATCGCTTATTTATTCACATAATTACTGCCTTGGAATTTCTGAACAATTACGCATAGAAGACACAAACAAAAAGAAGAAGCAATCTTTGTGTGCATCATTTATCGAACGATAATTTTAAAAGGAATGTTCGAACCGTGACGTATCGTCGGGGATCCAGATAAGCTGGAAGACCGTCGACCAAAATGCTTGCTTTTTTTTTTTACGAACCGTATCCGGCGTGAGTCAGCTCCGGAGGATTTAGTGTGGGTGATACGACTATAGATCTCGGGCAGAGTGTAAAAAAATTTCTTTTTTTTCGATCGATAGTATATACAAATATACATTTGTTTGTATATACAGTCGTGTTTGCAAACGTAAATATATACAAACATAATATAATATTACGTATAAAATATAAAAATATAATTATATTAAGAAAATGAATTATCACAGAATAATAAAATATCTTAGACAATTGATAAATATATAATAAGAAATAAAAAGGAAGGAGCATACATTGAAATAAAAATAAAAAAAAAACAATTTTATAAAATAGAAATCCATGCAAAGAAAAAAAAAGTGTCAGAGAGGAAAAAGCGTATGGAAGTCAAAAACTCAATAAGTAGATTTTTACGCCGACGTAATAAACTGTTGAAAAGATTTATGAGAGAACTGCCACAGCGGAAATTTTTGCGGAATTCCACAAAATCACCAGTCCAGAAAGAACATTCGATCACACGATGTATCCTTGTATGTACTGTACCGCACGTCAAGCGGCAAATCAAATTGCGACGACGAGATTGCGTCCCGAGCAAACAACGTTCGTTTCCTTGCGCATCATCATCATCATCATCATCATCACCCGGGAACGATTTTACCGGTCGCACGACGAGAACTCGGAAAAAGAACTCGATTGTATACGTCAGAGAGCAATTAGAACACTTCAACAATTCGACGAAGGCACATCGCGGTCGCGCACATTGATCATTCTTTAAATGGTGTGTAATTGAAACTTTCTTATGAAAGTCTCACACAATTTTCACTTCCGCCGACACGTCGATATCACTCAACGCCGAAGAATCCGCAGATAGGATCGTTAAGAGAACCAAGTACTAACAACTAATTATTAGAAAAAAAAAGTGTATATTGTGAAAAATTTGACTACGGTATTACGCGCAAATCGATCGCGATTAACGGCCCATTATTAAACCGGCGATTCCGACCGGCCGTTAATCATCTGTCAGCCTGTCATTCGAAAGTTTCTCCGAACAAGTTTTTTTTTTGTTTCGAACCGAGCGTCACTCAAACATCTGAGCGATCCCTCTCAAATAAAAGAAACTTGGAAAATTGGCTGTCAAAAATAGTAACGCAAAAAACAAAAAAAAAGAAATCCCTTTAAAGAACGCTTTACGGAGCAATTACCGAGCGTGACTCTGACCGTCGTAATGATAATTACCTTTTCGTAATTTTTACACCAAGCTTCTCTTTCTCTCTTTTTCTCTTTTATGTCTTTCTCTCCTTTTTTTCTCTCTTTCTTTCTCTTCGAAGTGCGAATTGAGACTGAACGTCGTCGTTCAGGCTCAGGCCGCGGCAAGTCTCGTCTGCTACTTGGGTCTGCCGCGCGCGCTTCTCGAAGGGGGACCCTCTTTCTCCGGTTCGTGAGAAGTCTGTGCGGCGACAGCCGTTCGGTTGCTATGCCGTTCACACGAAGAGGATACGGTGTGCGTAAGTTCTCCCCTCGATGTGTGTGAGTTATACTGGGAGGGTCCGCCGCGCGGTGGTGCGCGTCTTCCCCTCGGTTAGGGCCCACTGGTCCCTGTTCTGCGCTCTCTCGGCTCGCGCTCTCTTCACGAACGGAAAGATGTAGGAATACTAACGGTAAAAGAGTATGGCCGCTGCGTTGACCACTTCGAGCGGGAGGTTCAAGGACAACCCGTTTTGTCGGAATTATTCGTTGCCATAGTGCGTACACTATACGTAATATGCACCGAGGCTTTTACGAAGCTTCTTATCGCGCATCGATAATTATCACAAATTCTTTAAGCGGATGAGGTGTTCCGATCAGCGAAAGAGGAAAAGATCAGATTTACATTGACTTTTGGCTGGAGAACAAAATTTTTTCACATCCCTAGCATGCGAATATTTCTTATTCGAAATAATACAGGAACGGCGAAACAAGCTTTTTACTCCGAGCATTTTTTTTACAAGCAACAAGTGTTATTTAACGTAAAACATGTAACAAAAGTAACGTAAAATCAAACGTTAAAGCACAGAAAGTCCTCATAAAACTTTGTAAGTGACAAGAAAAAGTCATGACGCAACACAAAACGGGCGAAATGCACTCGACTGCAAACGTTTCTCCTATGTCTGTTAGTAGAAATGAGATGATAAAATGCATCTCTTGTAAAATTTAATATCCGCGATGCGAAAAGTTTGTCTCTCGTATCATCGGATATTAATTTAAATTCGTGTTAGAAGTGACGTATCTTCTTTACACATCGCTGTGTTTTATCGATAAGCAAAAAGTCTTTATCGATGACTAATATATACGTGTCATCGATAAATGTTTCATTTCAGAATACAGCGAAAATAAACTATGCAGAAGATACTGTCGCAGATAGAGAGAGAGATTGAAGACACTTGTTGAAAACACTCGTCTTCTCAACAAGAAAAAAATAATGCATGTAAGAGACATTTACAAACGCGATATCGAATCGAGATAAGATACACAATTTATCTATATTGAAATACATCGACGCATATAGCATGTGTCATTTTTAATTAGTCACCACAACGCGCTTGGCCACACGATTGTTAGGTGAAAATTGCACAAAAAAAAAAAAAAAAAAAAAAAATAAAGTCGAGAGAGTCAAACCTTAACTTGACCGTCGCGAGGCGGCGTAATTCGAAACTGCTTCCGCTGTTTTTCCGGTTCCTTATACGTCTCAAAAAATTTGAACTTATTCGAAATTTCCGACGTTTCTACGTGAACCTCCTCGGTCGTATCCGAGCTGCGTACCACGTCGTCTGAGACCTGACGACCCATGAACGCCTTTTTCCCCAAATGTTTCAAGGATTATGATTATTATCAGGCTAAACGTTTCAATTGATAATTGAAATTCAATAATTTCGTAACCACAGAGAGAACATTTGATAACTTAAAGAAACATTATTCGAGCGAACTTGACGAGTATACGAAAATTGACTTATTACGAAATAAGAGATATACTTACGTCTCGTGCACGCCGTGGAGTTTCGGTGGGCGTTTTCGGTAGCACTGGCGTCACTGGACGTCCCGTTTTCGCCGCAGAAGCGTCCAACTCCAAAAACAGCGACCGTGACTTCCTGCTGATGCCTGTATAGAGCGTGACCAAACATATAGCGTCGTAAATCACTCACTAAACTTTAAGTTGTTAATTAGCAACGCTATGCTCGCTCTAAATGAGTCGAGAACTCATAACGATCTAGCTGTTTGTTCAGAAAATACTTTATAGAAAGTCACTACCGTTTATTCTATACATACAATATTTTTATCGTGAACTATCTTATTATCATTCGTTTTTGTCTTCTAGGTTCGAAATTGTACAACACAGTGTGTTCTCTCAATTAAATATTGCTCTTAGTCTATTTCAAGTCTACTTTGATCCTTACGGCATTTATCTCATCAGTGCACGTTTAAACAGTCTTCGAGATTCGCAAGTCATTTTAATTATCCAAAGTTACTTCTCAGTAACTACCTGCTGCGATCACCTCTTCGTCGGCTTTCTCCGGTTTCGGTTTACTGTCGGTTTCGTCGTCTGAGGTCGCGATCACCTCACCCCGTTCGAATCTCTCTTTGAGGGAACGAGCGTGAGTAGTTGAATGCTGAATCTCTTCGGCCGCGTTTATCTTCGTAACGCGATCACTTCCGGCTACCGCCTGCTGATACATCTCCTTCATTTTGCCTTGTTTGCCCTGTAAAAAAAAAAAAAAAAAAACCAAATGAAAGAATTTTATATCTACCAGTTTATCAGACGCGCTGTATTAAAGAAAAATACGAGCTATTGTTAGTTAGTGAAAATAAGAAACTTCATTTTGTTAACTTTCTCACCATAAACAATCGCGAGCGAATTCCTGCGATCTCTTCTTTTCTAGCCTCGCGTTGACTTTCACGTCTTCCCTGTTGGCTGGTGGATTCCCAACGATTCTTGATGTCGTCCATTTTTGAGAAACTGATTGGTCGTTCGCGCGTAGTGCGTTTGGCTTTTACAATTTCGGTTTCCACTTCTGAAAAAAAATTCGAGAGAAGAGAGAATGTAAATGTTCGCTGCATATAATTGCACAAAAAATTATAAAATAGTGAAAAATTTACGAGTTCACGTTTGTCAAATTTGCAATATAACATTTTGCTTATATTTTTTTATTTATCTTACCTTCGGTTTCTTCTGCGTCTACCTCTTCTTCGCTTTCGCTGGATTCCTCGTAAGGTATGCCATTGAGAGATTCATCCGCCACGCCGATATCCATACCTTTGGCCTGGAATCTGGATGAGAAAACGTGTACACAGCGGTTACGGATATTTCACATCAACGATCATCGATTGCGTTTGTAACGTGTTCGTGTGGTGCACTTTCTCGGGTTTCGAGTTACGAAAACGAAAACTAACTGCTGAATGTATAACCGCAAAAATGTTACTCGAAAATTTATGCCGATCATATATCGCAAACGTGGTTGATTAATTAAATTTTGACCGACGATAAATCTATATTTGATCATTTATCGTAGATTGCTCACTTGGCTAATTTGCTGAGGATGCTGGGCGATCTCTTAACGGCGATCTGCGACGGCGATCTTTCGATCTCGCTGGTGTTCTCCGTGTTAGCCTTCTCGAAGACCTGGAAGCGCGACTTGACATTCAAGCTCGAGAGTTCCTCGAGTCCCAAGTCGGGTTTGTCAGAAGCTGAAAAATTCAGAAAAGAGATCTTCAAGCTCTTTTCCCGCAATGACGTATTTGCTGTCCAAATACGGACAGCCCTCTTCCCACAGACGCACACTTTCTCTGCCTCTCTTTTTTTTTTTTTTTTTTTTTTTTTTTTTACACACGACAGACATTTCTAAAATGTTTTCACACACAAACTAAAAGGAAGAATTTTGTTAAAAAGGATTTGTCTGCATATCGAAAGCAGAGTTACAATGATCGCCCTGACAGTACAGGCAAATATGAAACACGGTGTTAGGTTTCAAGCATCGATCACGTTACAGCTTGTGCAGGGTTTTTACCTTTTATTCGCGCCCGAAGAATATATCTATTTCTTCACTTCAATTCATTAATTTTGCCAACCATAAATCGTACAGTCGATAATCTTTTATAGGTGTTAGGTAACAAAAAATGGCATAAAAAATAAGTGTACGTAACTACAAGCACATTATAAAAAAACTGCGCAAATAGTAAAATATTAAAATATAAATATTAAAAACTGATTTTGCGCGCTCTTTTTTTAAATAAAATTTACAAAAATAACAAAACAAACTTTAAAAAAAAAATTCAGAAAAAAATATACGATAGTTATTACGTCCCATCATTGTTGATCTAAATATATCGACTAATAAAAACGTTGAAACGTTGAATGATGATTGATTGCGTTTTCTTAATCGACGGGCCGCCTATGCGAAACACGTGACACGATTTGACGCACAAATAAATTTTCGATCAGCAGCCCCCCCTCCCCTAATCAACCAGTGATTAAAAGCCACTCGGCATAACGGGCATACACACATGCTAGGAACAATCTCGAGATCGCGTTCCATGCCACTCACACCACGTTACCTCTGACCACATCGGGCGGCAGCTCTTTCGGCTCGTTCTCCCGTATGATCAGCTCCGGTTTTCGAGGTCGCACTGCGGAGTTCACAAGACAACTCTTTGTCGCATTAACGAAATACCTCTTATTCCCTCCGTATATACGTTCGCTTAAATGTAATTACACGGGGAAGAGAAAGAGAGGAACTATAATTTTAGCTTCTACGCTAATAGCTGAACAAAGTAGGTCTCCCAAGACGTTGCCCTCTCTCCCCAACTTGTGCCGGTGTATTAAAAACAACGTTCATGTTTTCATCAGAATGTCTTTCTGTTCACTTTTTTACACTCTTAATTCTATAATTTTATTTTATTTTACACAAATTTACTTGGTAGCAAATATTATTAAATTAAAAACTGTATTCCAGAAATAAATGATGTCGCAGAGCATAAAAAATAAGTAAAATGTTTGCTTTAAATTTATATATTTTCTTAAAAATTCTCTCTCTCTCTCTCTCTCTAATGCATCGCGTGAGTTGCAATTCGTTTTATCCGGCGCACAAAGTTTGCCCGCGCTAAAAAAAAATTAACGACGAGATGAAGTCGACGATGGAATCGACGTCGGTCGTTAAGCAAGTACCCGCGCGTTAAGATTTAACGAGTAATTCGCAAAGACGATCCGTTTAAGCAGATTAGCGTCTGCGGCGCGCCGACAGTGTAGCACAGTATTGCGCGAGGAGAGACCGGTTTTGGTTGGAAGAGTTCCTTGAAGTGTGGTTTACAGTAGAGCGTGCTCTCGTGGCTCTCGTAATTGTCCACGTTAAGCTGTTTGCTGCACTGCACGCACCGGAAGCAATTCTTATGCCAGACCAGACCCTCGGCCTTTGTCTGTTCCATTTGGAACACGACCTTGCCGCAGCTGCGACAATTCGTGTTTGCCTCGCCATTCTGACCCACCTGCAACGCGCAAAATAAGCCGTTTAATTAGGGTCTTATAGCAACTTTCACTCTCTCACATAGCCTCCTCGGCAAAACGAAGCGCAGTAGGTGGCTTCTACAAGCTTTTGAATTAATCTGTCAGAATGATAAAGGCACGTGACATTCAAGATTAATAGTTTGGTGTAATTTTTATTTAATGAAAAAAAAAAAAAAAACAAGAAGAAAGGGAGACTTACGGCGTTTAGTTGCTGTTGCACTTTTCCCGCGTCGATTGAACGCACGTGCAAGACGGTTTTCTTGGTGAGAGCGTCGAATTTGTTGAAGCTCGATTTCTGTAAAACACAAACGGCGATCGCGTTAAAATGATGATGATATCGCAAGAAAGACTAAAAAAGAAACAAAAAGAAAGAAAAGGAAACAATTGAAGAAACATTTCACAGACAGATATTTCTTTCTTATTTGATTTGTAATGAAAATGCAAGAAAAAGTTGTATCTTCCGCACAGTTTTCAAAATAACGATGCAATGAGAAAAAATGGTTAAGGAAAAATAAGCAAGCAATTTCACAATGCCATTATTGTGCACAAATGGAGAAGATAAAAGTATTTTTATAATAATTTTAAAAATACTATATTTCTAAATTTATTTTAAATTTCTTTTATAAACTTTTTTAAACTTTTCGATCGACTTTGTGTAGTTAATAAGTTAATAAGTTAATAATTTGTTAAATCAAAATTGTTAATTTGCGGTCATTTTCTTTTATCGCGAAATAAGTATAATTCAAATTTAATTGCTAAGCGAAATTAAAATTTTCGAGAAGTAAAAGTCAAATGCTAGATGTATGTGCAAAATATATATATATATATATATATATTTTTATATATATATATTTTTTTTTAATAAGTATGTAAAATAATACACATGGTAATTATACTGAATTCAATTCGAAAATTCATATCGGATGCTAATTTGCATCTTGTATAAATAATTATATCTTTGTAAAATTTTAAAAATCTATTGAAAAAAAACACTTTGGCTAGGGATCGAATTCGGATTTCCCGACTTTCATTTTACATTCCCGTAAACTTGAAAAAATCTATTGAAAAAAAAAAAACAATTTTACTAGGAGTCGAACTCAGATTGTTCGCATTGCGTGCAGTTGCCTAACAAATTCGACCGCCTATAGATAACATTCTTCGGCCTGCGTAATTCTCACGAATAGTTACAAAAAGTCTATCTTCCCTTTTTAGAGCGTCTAGCTCTTAAAATCCTTATTTTTAGTTTGATAAACTGAAAACAGCTTTTTATGAATATCAAAATTTTCGTGTTGTGCACAACGATGGCATCAAATTCTCGGAAAGATCGTACAAAGGTCTGAAAGCAGAAAAAATTTGGAAGCTATATAAAAAAAAAAAAAAAAAAAAAAAAAGACAAAAATTTCGATCCAAGTCAAACCTCTGTACGAGATCTATGCTATCTTATATCGCATTATCTCTTTTTTTCCTCTCGATAAGAATCTTACCTCGAACTTCAGCCTCCCGCATGCCCGATCCTTGTCCTTACCCTCGCTCGTTAAGCTTGCCAAACTACAGTAGGAAGCCCTCTGTTCCCCGGAGTCGATTTCAGTGACAGTTTTAAGGTTTTCGCATGCCAGGGAGAGGTAGGCGTCGAATAACAAAGAGATGAAACGGGCCGCGGGTTAGTGTGAAAAAAACAAACACAGGCAAGGGGGGAGGGGCGAGATACGAAACCCGAGTATATATCATCTCGGGGATGTAGCAGTTTAGCGGGATCGCAAAATTTTTACGGTTTGTTAATATCCGGAAAGTTTTCAGTCGTAATTTGTGAGTAGAGATCCGTCTTGCGACGTAAAATAAATATGACGACGACGTTGGAGGCGGAGAGACTCGAGCTTTCGCTAGTATTTACGTCCGCGCGGGCACGCAAGAGTATTAATTTCTACTCTAAACACACATATGCATTTTCTTTACCGTATGCTCAATAAAATATATACATTATATCATTAGAGGTAAACTAATAGACAGAAAAAAGACACTTTTGCGCGAAAGTTTTGTTATAACGGCAGAAAAGAGAAAAACACATTGCTTCTAAACTTTGAGATTTCTTACAGGTTTATGTAACAAAAAAAATTTATCCTTTTGCTTTTGTTCTTTTTATAACATGAGTTTTAAGCAACTATTTTATTTTTATTTTTAAGCAACTAATTCTTTTCCTCACTAAGGCCACAAATGCACGCAGGATGTGTTTTAATTTGTGTTGATCGAACCTTTGCCAACTGCTACATCGAACGACAAAGGAAAAGAAAACGAACGACATAAAAGACAACATTGGAAGCGGCATTGGAGTCATTCGTCGAATCGCATTGTGCGATCACAATGCGCGCCGCAAATTCGCTCTTTTATCTCGAATTGCGGCTTTGCTTTCGGCAAAACGAACGCTATCAGATGTGTCAGTACGCTTTCTTCGCCGATACGATCGCGAGCAGTTTTAATGGATCGACATTAGCGCAATCTTTTCGCGCAAACGCACTGTTAATATTTTGACACCAGTATACATATATAATGTCACCAATCGAGCTATACACAGTCTCTTTAATGAGACTGGAGAAAGATTTTAAATCGCGATGTTTAAAGATAAGATTAAAATAAAAGATAATCATTATTATGAATACGAGATACAAAAGGTTCGTAATCACAGTCTCCGGGGATCCTGCATTTCCTCGCCATCGGTCGAAGTAGGGCAAATAAGTGTAGTGGGTTATTATCAAGTCTCTCGGTCCTTCCGTAAATGGAGAGACGGCATTCGCGATGTGACGGTGAACAACTCTAACTCGTGCATGTGGGTTTTCCGTGGCGAATGTACTTGACCGAGTAGTACTCATTCGGGAGAATATTATCGAAAATATTTCTCATTATTTTTCCAGAAAAAACGACTTTCCGGCCGTTTGTGCATTTACGTATTGCGAAATTAAATCGATTCGGTGTAATATTTTCTTTTTTTTTTATTCCGAACCGGTCAATTTTGTTCTTGACTGGAAAATTATCTCCGTGACAAAAAAAAAGAGAGGAACTTCGTGAATAAATTTAATTTCAGTAATTAAAAAAAACTTTGACATTTTCTCAAATTATTATATGTGATTATACGTCAAGTATCCAACATTAAATTTATGGATTTAACGTGTTGCATCGACGTGGAAAGAACGCGCATCACCGTCCGTACTTTTAATGCGCGTTCATTCGCTTATCCAAGCGCGGCAAATAATAGACCGCCCGCAGATACCAAAGGATAAAAACAATTACACGCCCACGAGAGGGCTTTCTAGATTGTTACTCCCAAGTAGAAACCCGGCGCGATCGCGATCGATGCCGTAAAATACCAGTTTCGTTAGTCTGGCTCGTTATCCAATGTTGTCCGTGTCGAAAGATACTTACAAGGGCCTTGACCGACACCCCAGTGAAGACGTGTATGTCTTTGCTGAATTTCGAGTAACCTCTCTCGCATAATCTCAGATCACCCGTCGATCTCGCCTTCTACGATGGGGTGAGAGAGCGACAACTTCAAATTAGCGGTGTGAGTTTTGTGGAAGAGAGAGACGCGAGTTCTATTAGTTAAAATATCGATTCGTCGAATCGTCGAAATGCAAAATCGAAGAATTAAAAAATTCAGAAAGCGCTTGATTTTGAAAATGCTTCGGTAACGGAATACAGTTTATGTGTTGCACATTATAAATATAAATAATATATAAATAATATATAAATTTTTTTGCGTGCAAAACTTCCGTTATAAAGTCTCGTAAAGAAAATTAATTAAAAAGAGTTTTATCTTAACAGAACTCACGCTCTCTAGATGCGATTAGTGTATATTATTAGGATGTAAAATAATTATTATTATTACGTATATGAATTTCGGATGACACTGTCGCCATATATATATATATATTATGAAGCAAATATTGGAAATGACTCATGCAGTAACGAAGCTTAATAACGCGTTTCTTATTCGTGTCGTACACGCTAAGAAACTTAACTTGCGACATCGTTAATAGGCGTTTTATCGTTAATAGAGGCTTGCAAAATCTTGTCTACGCAGTAATATGATCAACATTAATAATTAAAAATGGCGAATATAATTTCTCCTCGTAAGCCAGCTATGTTTTGATTTTGATGCAATTAAGAACCCATGCTTAGTTTTCTGAATCCATTGCAACAGATTTTCTAAATCTATTTGCGACCAAATATAAAATTAATTTAAAAACTCCCTGTCTTATTATGCAAAACGAGCTTTTGTGTTTTAAGTTTTGCGTAAAAAAAAAAGTATGCCATCGCCAAAATTTAGACATTGACACATCACTTGCGATCATACAAAAAAAAAATAAAAGAAAGAAAAACAAACACGTAATTTTGAATTGAAATAGAATAATAAAATTCTACAAACCTCCTCGGTTTCCATCGAATGGTTCGCTTTTCCGCAAGCTGTCTGATCGCCGTCGTTCGAGATGTTCGAGATGTCGCCAAAGCTGCGACACTGTTAGTGACAAAATACATCTGACAAATGTATCAGCTATTAAACGAAGCAATTTTTTTTATATGCGAAAGCGTGTGTCAACAATTATTATCGATCTTAAATATTATCGATGAAGAAAAAAAAAAGACAATACGAGACCTTCTCGATTTTTGATGAAAAACATAAAGCTTATTTTCTCTCTCTCTCTCTCGTTCGTGTTTCGTCATATCTCGCTGTAAATAATAATACAAGTTAATTTATATTTCGCTACTTACTAGTTGCTTGATGGACACGCCGGTCGCGATTCGTTCCCTGCACAGCTTCTCCTGATCGTTACGACTCGTCTCCGAGACGTAGTTCTGTGTCTGCGTGCGCAAAAAGAACAAAAAAAAAAACAAAATGCAGGCAAACATACATGCAACAACGTACGTTTTTTTTTTTTTTTTTTGGTTATTTTGAATAATTATATATGTTACAAAATTACACGCGCGTAAATTCGATCCAATTTTCTTTCGAGGAACACCCGTTTCTTCCTGTAAAATAAGAATTTCAAACGCTCCGTCATTTTAGCCTCATTACTCACACAAAAGTGCAGTTTCAGCGTTCATTAGGTCACGCTCCGAGTTACACGCACGCGATTCCCAAAGGTGGCAACGTAATTTTCCGCGAGCGCGCTTAATCAGACCGCGCGCAAACGTAACACCCTAATTACTTCGTCGAGAGCGATTGTACGCCGCCCGGTTGCGCCCGCCGCTAATTATTTGGTACAACGTTGCCGTTATCTACGGAATCTCGTATTTAATCACAAGATGGGCCAACTGGAATAGATCTTGTGCACGCAAATATCCTGTCACAGTCTTCTTGGCTGAGAAATGAAGCCAAAAAATGGTACTTGTATACCGCGATCGTGTGAACGTTGTCGGAGAACAACTGCGTTCAGACAGTTTTAGAAAAAAAAAAATGAAAAGAAAGGGAAACGCACGCTTAAAGATGTTGAAGTCTTTGTGTGAGATTTATGTCAGGTGTGTGTGTGTGTGTGTGTGTGTGTTAAAGAAGATACATGTGACAAATTCAAAGTTAAACTTCTGCCCGCAAATATATTCAATTGTGAATTAATTGATATTAAAAGTTTAATTTCAAAAGTGCAGTATATGTTAATAACACAATTGTGAATTAAGATATGTAAAGGTTAGGACACAATGATTCTTTCGTAATTATTTCGTTGTGTACTGTGGTTAATCTCAAGATATGATATTGTCTTAACGCAACTTACCAGTGACTTAACGTTGACGTTCGATAAATCGTCCTCGTCGGAGAGATCGATCGTCTCCGAGTGCGATCGCCGAGTACCCGTGTGCATGCTTGCGTCTCGTAAGTTACAGTTCTGATATGAAAAAAAAAAAAATGAAACACAAAAAACTCACTGAGCATGCAACGAGAGAATTAATAAGCTGTACGATAATTTGCGTCGAGTCGTAGTTAGTTTCGCAAATATCAAAAGTAATTATAACATGCCACAGTAATTTCACAGATTTCTTCACGTGATCGCATTTCACACAAAAGAGAAAAATTCTACAAAATCTAAAAATAATTTTAATTACACAAAGAAACACTTAATATATCTTCTTTAAGAATTAATAAATAAAATTGCAATTAACACAAGATGCTGCAATATTACGGCACTTAATTGTGACGTAAAAATGCGCGTGGATTCTAACTTTCTGTCACTGCAGTAGTTTTATTATTTTTATAATGTCGGTTTTGCGCCTTTTCGAGTAACGTCTTTCTCGAAACGGAAGCTCAAGTTTAATAACTGCAAAAAAGACAAAGAGCCACAAGACGTCGCGATCTCGATCTATCGTCCCACTTAATGGTTTCGATATACATCGGTCGCGATTGTGTAATATCAGATCGTCGAGATTCCGCGAACATGGCGAGACAGATAGAAAACTCGCTCTTATCTGTGCCGACGAAATCTGGAAAAGTCGACGTGCCGCATGCAGATGAGAAGAACCGAAAGCGCGAACTTCCGGTTTTCACCGGCGCGATCGCGCGATCGGTCGAATAAGCGACTTACCGCAAGAGCCACGTGATAATTAACGGTGATAACGGTGCCACTTATGATCATTTTATATACGTTGCGCCGCATTAAAGGATCGCTCTTTCAATTATATCTTTCGATAATCGCCGATTGTCGGGGTGACAAGTGGCAATTAAGACTCCTCGATACTTCCGCGGCCGTATCGAATTAATTAGCAACGTCAAAAGCGAGGAAAATACGCGAAAGTTTCGTGTGCACTTCGTGTGAAAATAAAAAATTTATTTCTTTATAAACGCACGTGAAATCGATAGAACACGCTCGTAAAATATATTGGAAACTCTTTCTTCGGCTCAACAAGAAAACCAAGACACAATCGAAACATTACAGGGCTTGTTACAGGTTTTGACAGCTGTCTGAATCATATCTTGATTTTGCGTTTCTCAGACTAAATCATACTCCGAACGAAATTATCGGTTTATTTTCACAGATGTGATTTTATGTCGAAGTGATATATCTGTCGTATTCTAACAAGTGCAAAAAAGTGTAAGCAGCGCGAAAGATCTAGCGCTTTCTGTGCCTATTAGTTCACATGACAATTCTTTGACGTCACATATCGTCAAATTGAACTTGACGCTCAGATATCGAAGAGCCTTAATAAGGAAAAAAATCACGCTGATATATAAATACGTCCTGTCATGGATAAAATAACGTGATCAAGAAACGTAATAATGTCTATAAATTATGTGGCACGTACAGGATGTCTCAAAGAGTGAACTTTTGGTGTTTTTTTAATCGCTAAAACTTACGCCAAAATAGAGTCGCAAGATAAATTCTTACATTCATCATCATTATGCCGTCAATAATAATAAGAAAATTGTTTTTCCATCAATAAATTAAAACTTCACTCCATCTCTTTTTTCTTCTCTTTTTGTCTCTTCGCATAATTAATTTTAATATTAATTTATTTTGTAATGTGTAACAGGAAGAACTTAATTTTTTAAATACCTACTCATTTTTTTTTTCAAAATTAAAATAAAATTTATTTCTAAATCGTCTTTTAGAGACATGTCTGGACTCGAAGCTTCAAATCACGACGATGTTCAGAGAATCGGCACAGGTGAAAGGATGGATTCTGAGACACCCTGTAGACTGACACACGCGTCTATCTAACCGATTTATAACTTACCACGGAGATGTTCTCCTTCTCGAGATCGCTCTTCTTGCTCTTCTTGGTTTTCTTTGTTCGCGGCGTGAGGTTCGGCGACGAAGCATCGTTACCAGCAACGCCCTCGATCTTCTTCTTCTTCGTCTTCGTCCCGCCCTTGGAAGAAGTCACCGCGGTGGAACTGGTAGTCACCGTTTCCTCGCGACTTTCGCTCTGAGACAAGAGAAAATTTGTACAAATTACATCCGAAACAATGTTTCTTCAACTATCCACATGTTTTTCTTACATGTTTTTGTATACGCTAAGGAAATGATTCCGAGTGTTATCAGAAAGAAGTTGATTTTTACGAGTCGCCAAAGAGAACAACTTTTAATTCGAGTATCAAAATACATTGGTGGCAAGGTGTACAAAAACATTCGAAGTATCTCTAATTGTTAATTAGATAGTTTTCAATGGCAACAATTAAAATGGTAACGTTTCTTTTGGTTGGAGATATAGCGAGTATACACACATCTTTCACGAGTGCCGTAGAGAGCACGCGGTGCTCTCCTAGAAAGGAATATATAACGACTCGCAAGAACTAGACTTAGCGTGCGCCAATTGTAATAGGTGGGATTCAATTGACTTTATTGTGCACGTTGCGCTAGGTGAAACGCGGTCTTTGCGGTCGGACGCGGAAGTTTACGTTGCCTAACTAACACGATTTGCAAGCAACAATATCGATTTCGCGATATCGCGCGACGTAATCTTTTTCATTCTGATGTAAAACTACACCGTGTACACTAGAAAGTATAATTTCTATTTAATTTTATAGAAAAAATTTGATTATTTTATTGTTATATTTATAAATTTATTTTATGATTTTTATATCGTAAATCAAACAAAAATTGTGTTTGTGACCCGAGAAAGTCCGTTCTAACGAAAAACGCTGCTTGTTCGAATATTGCCTTGCAATATATGGTTCTTTTTACGATCGCAGACTTGTGTACGTCATTCGAGATGTACGTGAGCGTGCATAACGCGATCATCCGCACGTTAGAAAGGTACGATTTGAGACGGAATATTTGTTTAATCATACGGTTTCACCCGCGGGTGGAACTAGTCCGATATTGCACGCTGCAATTAAAGCGTCGCCCGCCTACGTGATTCTCGGTCCGACTCATAATTGTCCGACTCGTAATAACGCGAACCGCGCGCGATAACGCGCTGAGGTAACGGAGCAATTATTCGAGAGAACTGCGAGACGACACGAACCAACTAGAAACTTAAAATTACAAAAGTCGCCACTCTGATTAGAATTAAAAACATTTTTTCGAAAAATATTCTATTAACTAGAATTCTAGAATTATCGAACGAAAACATGAAAGAAATGTTGTTGTTTGTTTCTCTCTAGCTATCGTATAATACAATAATCGTGTTTTGAAATATTCCGTTCGGAAACCAACGCAACCAGAGTTGTTTTCAGAGCGAGTATCGCAGAGTCGACTGATAAGAGCGCCGACTTTTCATACTCTCGACGATTTATGCGTCGCGACGTAATTTGCCCGACAGGTATGACCGACCGACAGGGAAGATTTCCGATAAGCTCTCTCCCCCCTCCTCCTCCTCCGGAAAGCAATATTCCGGAACGTATGAGTTGTGCGAGCATAGCGCAAAAAGCGTGACATAATGCGGCATAATCTTTGAGCGCGCAACGTTTGACTATTAATTATCTGAGTCGAGAAATCACGTAACACGATCGAAACGCAATTTTCGTCGGTCGCAGTGACGAATATTTATTTATTTTTCGGTCGAACATCAGCGAAACGTATTCCGTATCAAATCTAATGCGCTTTAGTGCGTAACACGCATGCGGGCCTCGCGTTATCACTCTCGAGATTAATATCGTTTATACAAAATTAATAAAAAAAAAAAAACATAAAATTCACGTACGTGCTAAGTAATATTTAGTAAAATTGTGCAAGTAAAACCGATATTTTTCTTGACTAATTTTTTAAATTTATTCTTTTATTACTCTTCCGTATAATTAGGATTCTCTCTCTCTCTCTCTTTCTCTCTTTCTCTCTTCTCATACTTGCATATTTTCCAATCCAATTACAAAAGCAGGATTCGAGCACATACGCTGTCTCCATTAGTCGCTTATCTCAGGAACCGGAAGACAGTCGCGTTTTCGAAGAGAACGCTACTCACCGAGAACTTTCACGCGGAAGCGAAATCCCGATTTTGCGCACCCGATCACATTCACCACCGATTCACAAACTCGCATCACCGCCGGAGATTTTATTCGAGACGTTGCTTCGAGCTGCGGTCTGTAGCATCTTCGCCGACCACGTACTCCGAATGACGAACGAGCGTTCTACCTTGGCAACGAGGTCGACGAAAGCCGATGTGGAACAGAAGAAGAAGAAAGAACAAGCCGGACTCGAAGCGCGAACGGGATGGTCGACGACCGAAGAAGCGAGAGTGGGAGTGAAGCAGACGAACAGAGAAAGAAAAGTAGACGGAACCGGAAAGAAAAGAGAAGGACGACGCTCGTAAGGAGGGAACGGAGGGAAAAAAAAGGCGAATGTTCTTGCTCAACGACCGTGTCGTCTGATGCACAACTCCCCCGCTCGCTTTTATCGCAAGCTGCGCACCATCAGATCCAGGATGGAAGGTCAGGCGATTGTCGTCTCTCAGGTCGTACCTGATCGATGCTCATCCTCGGTACGCAGGAAACGCAAAGGAACACCAACACTGGCAAATGCCGCGAGAAGTGTCTGAGGCAGGCTTTTCCTGAGACGAGCGTGTGTTTCGTAACGGGTTCAGGAAACCCGATGCTCTCCAAAGCGTGGCACGAGCTTCCCGACCGTCACCGATTGGCCGCTGGGAGAGCGGACACGTGGAGCCGGTTGGTCGGGAAAGAGCTCGCGGTTCTGTTGGACGAGCAGCGCGGAACCCGCAGCGATCCGAAGAGGGAACGTTCCAGGAGCGAACGGCCGGACGAAGAGTATATAGTCGCCGCGCCGCTCGTGAGATTGCGCACGATCGACTTTGACGCGACCCCGATCTGTTCGGCCCTTAACTAGGAGTAACATCCGTCTAGAAAAGACGGACATTCTTGGTCCAAATCTCGTTTCGTTCTTCGTACATGTGTTGAATAAATTAATTATCTCTCTCTCTCTCTCTTTGTGTACATATATATGTATTTTTTAGCAAATCGTCCAAACGAGTTCAAGAAACGGAGTTACTCATTGACAGCTGATACGAGACCCGTTTCAAAAAATATATATAATTGACAACGGCATCAATAGAAATATCGCGTTATATTCATAGAGCTTATAGATATGGAGTGGGAATAGCCTATTCAAGCAATGAGTGGAAAGTGCGAGCAAGATCTGAGAGACAGAAGATATACT
>QVNW01002822.1:0-21416 GCA_014825475.1 Pseudomyrmex flavicornis
AAAAAGATTTTTATTTTGTCGAAAAGCGTAATAGAAATTACTGGATACGATATGCAAAATCCGACCGTGCAACCTCCTCGTTGTGCATATCGGTTAATACTAATACCGGCGATAGATGCTTGTTTATAAAAAAAATTGGTATTTGCAATATGGCATTTAACCTAACAATTAATTAAATTGTTAAGGCACACACTTCTAGATCATGTATGCATAATTATTTCGCTTTACATGTTTTATTATGTCTCTACACAAGTGCAATGTCCGCTCTTTCCTATGTTTCGATCCACTGAGTGGCATATATTTCTTGTCTACATCACGCATTACACAACTTTTTACATTATTATTTATTTCTCATTTTGATATTCCATCACATCAGAATCCTTATTTCTCGAACAATCTCAATTCTCGCAATCGCAACCCTCCGCTGTACTTCGATTCCTTCCTCAACCATCCTCGACACTCTCCGTAGTAGGTCTGCATTATTACTGACATTGTGCATCGCACGTTGCACCGCGCGCTTGAATCGTTCGCATCTCTCGCACCACTGTCGACGTTAAATCATTAACCATCATATCGTGCGGCAGATTCGGCGGAGCTTTTACAACGATCCTAGAAGCAACCGCTACTGGTTTTGCGCGCGCGCGTACTCTCTGACACTGATACGCAGTGAGAGTCGTCAAATCATGCATCAGGACGCACAAGTTGTTTAGATAAAATCATCAATACGTATCCAATAATTTCTATTACGCTTTTCGACAAAATAAAAATCTTTTTAACAATTAATAAAGAATCTATAGGCTCCTGAAAATTCTAAACTACGAAATATATATACGGTCATGAGAGCCGTTCGCAGGATGTGCGGCAATATGTGTATATATATATATGAATACATATATATATTTGTTCCCGTGTAAATTTTGCACGTGAGTTTTTGAATTAAAATTTCAATTCTTAAAATCATATAGAATGCTAGATTTGCATCACATATATGAGAGACTCCGTATACCTCCCTAACTAATTTTTAAAATATTGCGAAAAAACTCCTCAATCAGAAAAAATCTTTTTCTTTCAACGAAGCGAGAACATGGTTCTTTATGAGAAAGAGGAAGAAAAGATGGATTTTGTGGAGATACTAGTTCCAAAATTACTCTACTTTTTTCTGACAATTTCTATCTTGTTAAAAATCGTTAGTGTCATAGATATAAATTCACTAAGTCATTTAATACACACACACTGAAGAGAGATAACATGTAATTACAGTATATTCGTGACCTAATGCAAGAGATTTAATGATCTTAGATGCGGAGACGCTAGTTATACCGTATCGATAATTGGTACTAACGGGCGTGACCGTAATTTACCAGTGTGGTATCCGTCAAAGAGATACCATTATATCACGGTCGCTTTAATTGCCACGCGATATCGAAACGCTCGTTAGACGTCAAGTGCCAGAAATACATCGCCTAGGTCGGCTCAATGCTGCGACAACGGAGAGTATAACGTACATAGTGTACATAAGAGCGTGGCTAATTAAGTAACGCTACGTTCGCGTGGTAATCAGCGGCTACCGTACGCGCGCGTGATTAATCGTCCGAAAACGGTTGCGATAACGTTTTTATATTGTCGCACGTAAATAAAGCCAAGCGAGAGAGATCGGACGACTAAAGCGCGCGCGCACGTCGTCCACGAGGCGATAAAGACCTGAAAATAGGTGCGCTCGGCGTTTAAGGTCGCGTATAAGATCGTCGCGGCGCCCGGTAAATGCACGCGGCCGTTATATATCGTCGTCCCGGACCGGGGAGTAATTTGTAGCCGCGCGCCAGACTTCGCGCGCTTCTTCTTTGCTAAGTTTTTTGCCCTTGCATGTGCTCCGTCCAACACATTTCTCGCTACTTAACACATTGATGCTCGGCCGTGGCTTCCTCGCGCTGGCTGCCATAATGATCAGCGATCGTCCATCCGCGACCGCTATGAACCCGGCCGCGAAAAAGTCTGATTCCATAATTAATTAATGTCAGCTTCGCGGGAGAGAAAGTAGTTGGAGACGCATATTGATCTCTTCTCCTTCTCCTTCCCCTGACCGCATAAATTATACGTTGCAAAACGATATACAGTTGGCGACAAAAGTAGTGGGAAGTTATCAAGTGAAGTTTAACGAACAGTGCTATTGTTATATATTTTAATTCTATTTAATTGTACATTCTTATACACATAGATTATTTAGTGAATAATTGAAATATTAAATTACTTAAATGGCCAGTACCGAGTCCAATTTTGAATTCAGTAGAGAATTTATGAAGTTTTATTAAATGCTAAAGTTTATACTCAGCATTTGAAAGTAGTAACAAAGATCAAAAACTTATAAGTAGTATTTGATGTTAAAAAAGTACATGACGTTAGAAGCAATAATTTAAGCAAAAAGCGATAACACTAAGTATTAAGTTTTAATTTATTATATTTATTGTGTTTTGTAATGTGTCTACTTATTTTTGTTTCTCTGCAATTGGCTAACTTCTTCGTTAAACAGAAGTTATTTATACAAAAATGTAAATGTATTAATTTCAATTATTTATTTAAATAATCTATGTGTATGTGTTGTAAAGATATATAATAAATGAACCTGAAGTATAAGACTATTACTATTGATTGAAACTTCATTAATAATTATTTTCATTATATGTCTACTTACTTTCATTTCCTATATAATCTTAACTTAAACGAGCACCGCGCTATATCACGTCCATTAGAGCGAGATTACGTTTGATCTACTCGTTAATCTTCGTATTTATCTTTTTTTTCGTCTCTCAAATCTAGAACGATGAATTACAGAGGTTAAATTATTTTGTCTAAGTTAAATTAACTATTTATTGGCAATAGAGGACGACATAGCATTTTATGTTTGTGGTTTTCTTCCGACTATTTCCTAAAATGTCTAGCGCGAGGAACTCAAAGAGAAAGAGAGAGAGAGAGAGAGAGAGAGAGAGAGAGAGAGATTGTATGTGTGTGTATAGATGTAAGTACAAATCATGTTCATCGTGTAAAATCGTGAATAACGAACATCACGTTTTTTTATAAATTTCAAAATTAATTGAATTTCACACATTGTTATTAAAATAATAAAAAAATAAATATTTCGCGATATAATTAAAAAGTAATCTCTCTCATATTATATACATGTAAAATCCGTGATTAAAACATATTACAAAATCCTGCGCAGGTAATTGAGAATTAAATTCATAATATTTTCTCTTCCAATAAATATCACGCGATGTCCTCGAGCAGGGTTGGTGAACTAGGCCAGGTGCACGCGCGGACGAATCCAAGCATCGTTTGGGCGGGGTGAACGAGGCGATCGTTACGCAAGGGTTGCGCAACGTTTGTGTTTTATTTTTATTTACGCCGCGGCTCAGGCCGAAGGGAAGGGAAATGAAGTTTGCCGAGGAATTAAATTGGCCTCTTACTAGAAGACGGTCGCGATAATTAAAGTCATCAGTTCATGATGTCGTAGCGTTGGCAAAGTAGCCGCGACAGCGGAAACAAGGTTGCGCGTGCATTTTACTCAACGAAGTCGCAGCAGCAGTCAATATGCACTTTGCAATATATTTTTGCTTTGTATACGCTAGCTGTTTCCCAGCCGCAAACCGACCAATGGCAGTCGCACATTGCTGCGAGAAAGAGTTGTCATACACCTCGTAGAAATCGGTATTATTCAATGTGATAAAATCGAACACGTTGAATGATACGAAAAGAAGAGATGAATGTTTTTACTACACATTTTTACATTTATAAATGAAAGGAGGGAGAGAGAGAGAGAGAGAGAGAGAGAGAGAGAGAGAGAGAGAGAGAGAGAGAGTTTGCCTTCGAGCATTAATTAAACTAAATAGTAGGTATATTACACTTGATTACACCGCTCGCGGCCTTTTTTGTTGTATTAACGTGAGTGACACAGAGTGATAACGTTATATAAATGCGTTACTAGTCTATTAATATTATACAATATATAGTCGCGCAAGGAAAAGTCGTGCAATTTTATCTATTATTACTTGAACAAAAAGTAAATTTAAAATGAAGAAGATAGATCATTAACATGTATAATTAAAAGATAACGGCAATTTATGACACAGATGATATACGCATAAATTTCGCCGTGCTTTTGTGTCAAAATAGACTGCACGATAAATTATTCATTGAACCGGCATGCCAAGTTTTAATTTGTTTCTTTATAATTATCTCTTCATCTGCATTACTTAGATGAGACGTGGCAACTGACTCAGCCGTAGAATGTGTCCCCCGAGAGATATAGTTATAAATTTCTAGCACTTTCTCGCAGCCCGGAATATTTTCAATAAACGGCCGTTCCACCAGTTTCGTGTGTACGAATACTGCGTGAAGGTTGACATTATTAATAAACTCGTTAGCCATTCAATATATATACGTCCTACGGGATGCCGAAACGAGACACCGAAAATTTTTTTTCTTTTAATGAAGTTTCGGGAAGCAAAGAAAAGGAACTACAAAACATTTATTAAACGTGGATTCTACACCGTTCAAAAACCAGCGAAGAAAAGAAAATCAAGAAAATCACAATAACACTCTAATTTATCTATATCACAGATTTTCGTTTTCATACAAAATGTATTGGCCTCTACGCACATAAATTGGATTATCTGCGCTATCGGTAACGTTATTTTCCCAACACAACGCGAAACTTTAGTCCGATAATCTCCAAGAGTTGTCAGGAAGCAACTCGGCAAATGAAGGAAGCGTTAACGCGTTAAGTAAACGAGCGAAACGATAAAAAAGTCGTCAAGGGGTTGGGGCAGTAGCGGTGTCAGCGAGAGGAAAAAGGGAGGAAAGGCGCGAGAAGTCGCGTGCACGGCACAAGATTATTTCTTCGCGCGACAATACGGCTTTCTGCTCTGGCGCTCGTAATTTATAACTGGACACTACGATTTTATATACGTGACGTAAAATAGTTACATTCCTATCTTCTTACTCGTTGCTCTTAGCTTGTTGGGCAAAGTGCTTCGGTCGGACGACGTCAAGAGGATTAGAACTTTCATCGGTCTTGTCGAGCCGTGCCGGCAACGCGAGGACAGAAGCTTAGAGATGGCTCCATAGAAACGATCGTTCTTACATCTACTTTTAAAATAAGTTTGTTGCAAGCCAATGTAATTTTTCAAAATAATCTTATCATTGCGAAATGAGATTCTGTTAAATGATTTTTGCAATTTCGTTATTGTTTCTCCTCGCGCGCGCGAGAAAAATGCAGAAACTGACATCGATAATGTAGTTCAATTAGAACCTGATATCTCGTGAAATATTACTTCTGTGCTCTCCGGTAATAATTGAATATTATATACCTGTTCTGTGTAAGATTGCCAATTTAGTCGGAAAAGTCGCCCATATAAAAGTTATAATAGAAATTTGAATAATTGAAAACAAAAGATCAAAAAGTACATACTTATACATGTATATAAAACATTTATATACACACACACATGTATGTATGTATGTGTGTGTGTATGTGTGTGTGTATGTGTGTGTGTGTGTGTGTATGTATGTATGTATGTATGTGTGTATGTATGTATGTGTGTATGTGTGTATGTGTGTGTGTGTATATATATATATATATATATATATATATATATATAATAAAACAATTGTAATAACCATGCAAAATATTAAATTACGTTTAATAATACTCTTTAACAAATAATGTATGTTTATATATTATTTTAGAGAATATTATACACAATGACAATGAATTAATTTTCAAATGAATCAATTTGATTGGTATATTATTTTAGTTGGAAAAATTAAATGTGAAATGCGCAATATTTAGACGGCTTGTGCCTTTATGTAATTACAAACGTCACACAGTATGTATCGCACATGGCATGTAAAATTCATATATATTTGCGCCACAAATTATGTACAATTTATTTCATACTCACGCACATATTTAAAGATCATATCATAATTCTTTTGTTACCCGCGATGATGTTTTGACACAAGCGCCATATTTGTTTATCATATAACGCATAAAACACAGGAATATTGGCAATAATCACAGCAGTGTTTATCGATTATTATTATACTTTTGGTTTTATTTAAAACTTAACGAAACCAATCAACGTCAAAGCAGTCAAGCGGGGTTGCGCGCACAAACTTTCGTTCCTCAAAAGTTTTCTTTCACTCCCACGCGTTTCCGTCAATTAATTAGATGCGTTTAGTTCGAGTGGCGTTTCTCTTTTGGCGTTTTTCCCCTTCTCGGGCATTTTCGCTGCGTGAACGCTAACCCGATCGGGAGAGAAAAGTTTCATGCCGCTGATTTCGCATCGATTAGCTGGATCAAGAGAGAAAGAGAGCGAGACAATAAAAAGCGGTCGATATTACGAGTAGCGACACAGTTTTCGTCTAACGAAACTGGGCAAAGTTTATCGCTATAAGTATAAGCGCTAGGATTATCCGTGACGGAATTCAACCATTATATAACTTGGTACATGCCAAGGTAAGATGGAGTTTATCAAATTTGTGTCACGCATCTTCTCACGATTACGTTGCAATACACAAAGCGCAATAGAGCAAATTCTCTCTATGAATTTTGCATTTTAGTAGAGGAAAAAATATAAATTAGAGGAAACAATATAGAATAAATTAGAATAAATTAGAGAAAGAAATATAAAATACACTGTTATTTACATGTGAGAGAGAAAATTGTGTTATTAAATAAGAAATTTATTAAAATAATTTTTCATAAATTTTTACGAGGGAGAAAAAACTGTCTAGCGAAAGTCATGAATTTAAATTACAGAACATTTCGACAAAGTTCGGCCGTGCGGTATAACCCGCGCGTTCGATTGCTTTTATGAAATTAGTTCGTTAAGGAGAGAGAAATTAATCAAAACTAAATCTACAGAATGCGTACATATCGATTATCCGATTCGAGGCGACTTCGCGCTCGAGTGCGCCATGCAACGACTACGACGGAGGAAACTTTTATCGGTTTTACCGAAGAAGAGCATTGGCTGGTGTGTAAACAGCCGCTTCTCCGTGGTGACGGTAATGAAAATGCGCCTTTGACAATGTCGTTCGTCATAAAATAATCTTAGAAACGAGGAATCCGAGAGGAGATGGGGGAGTTTCTTCTCCGAGTCTCTCAAATAACGTTCCCCGGAGCGCTTGTTCTTTTCTCTCGTTCGCTTCCTCTCTTCCACCTCTCTCCTCTCAACTTCTGACTGGGTCCGAACGGGTCGAGACGAGCCACTCTTTTACTTCCTAGCATCCGCTACGGCGATTCCGCAGCCTCCAGAAATGGAATTTATTTTCCCTCTCGACTTTAGGAGCTACGGGCTCCGGTGATTTACCGATATGATTTTGCGGAGAAGAAGGAAATGACGGACGAGACGGGCCGAAATACACGAGGGAGAGAGAGAGAGAGATGCTCGACGATACCGTTTTACTTTTATAATGTGGCGTTTACAATAGAAAAAGACTGGTATATCGATCGAGGTTTTTTTTATTCTCAAAACTTTCTATACTTTTCTTTGTGGATATCAGATTTTATCTCTTCATTAAAAACTTTCGGCTATTCTCTCGAATCTGCTTCGGAACACACTAAATTGCGCGTCTTTCTTCTGATAATTCTACAGTTTACGAACTATCTCGATATATTTTGTTTCCCGAACTCTCACGATTCGGTTCTTTTCCCCCCCGTGGCAAGCTAGCTTTTCCCCGCGGTTTAAAACCGTGTCCATCACTATCCGGAAACTCATCCAACAAGCAAGGAAGGAACGCGCTGAAAAACGCGATACAGTGCCGTATTCTTGGCTGTTCGTGTAGGATATCGAAAATCAATATTCAATGCGCGCGAGAGTCGACGGCGATTTATACTTAATTGTCGACGATAAATCTTTCCGCGATGCTCGTCGTCGTGACGTGCAAAAGCCGCGGGGACGACTGCCGAGAGGGCACTCTCGCAAAAGCCTCGTATTCCTCGATCGTCGCTTAATTCCGCGGCTTCGTTACTACACGTTCGATGTAATTCCGCAGCGGCGGAGATTACCTGCGCGGAACGAAGCCTGTGAAATGGACCGACCGACTCCATGGTTGTGAGAAACCGTTAGATAGGTAGCTAGGTAAGTCGGTCTCTCTCTCTCTCTCTCTCACCTTGCTTCAATCTAAGACGTGGCGTAGCTGAACCGAGAACTAAGCCGGTCCGCGGAGAGAATGCGCGCGCAAAAACGGGAAATTCGTCGTCTGAAAGCCGCGTGTTGCGGAGCCTCGGGCAGAATCGCATTTTCGTGGTTGGCTCGTAGCTGCTATTGCTCTCGAAGTGCGCCACCTTCCTAAGAGATGAGATCGATTCGAGGCAACCTCTTGTTCCATGCACTTCCGCACTCACGCCAATGCTCTTTGCGCTAACCTTCCTCTTCTCTTCTCTTTCTCTCTTTCTCTCTTTCTTTTCTCTCTTCCCTTTTTTCGCTCTCTCATTCCCTCTCTTGCATACGAGATCTCGCGCCTGAATAGAGACAATACCTCGCGAACGCGCTGACAGTTTCTCCGCGATGTTGACACGTTGTTCGTCAAACATCCTAACGGGTTCTATCAGGCGTAAACGCGATTTCGCATTCGACATGCGAACTTTGTACTTAGAGAACATGTGGAAAGAGGTATTGAGAACCCTCGGGTGATTATTCAGACGTATAGATAAACTTCGACTCGATATATATGTACGTGTAGTGTTGTCGGAGAGCTTACGCGCGCACAAAATTAGTCGGCGGATAAATGCAATCGATCGATATTTTCGCTTACATTGCGCGCGGATGTATTGTGCGATAGAATGGAGTAATTTAGAACATAGTATATTACAACGCGCGGTATATTGTTCACGAAACGTTGATTATTACGACGTTCCGAAGAGAAAAATTCCGCGTGTATAGATGCGCTTTCGAATTGTGCTCTGCTATTTCAAAGTAATTAAACATAAAAAATTTACATGTCAGACATGGTGCTCAAAAAATCTTCCGCGAGAGTTTATTTGTGTAATAATCCGCGCGTCGCATGCGTTTTCAAACCTTCTGAACACGAAGAATCAGACTTCGTTACTCAAAGTCGAATTTTCTCGTAAATTACAAACAGAAGCTTCAGTAATACATATATCAAGAGTTATTTATACGAGAAGAAATAGATAGATCGTAAACGCAAAGGTAATTGTGATCCGTTGTCACACTTGGCGCGATACTTTTTCATCTTGCCGTTCTGACATAGGGTGCGTTTGTCTTAGCCACTTTTTCGCTAATAGCGTTCACGAACACCGTTTTCGTCTTGGCACTTCGTAGCGCTACGGTGAAACTATGACGTCATAATTTCTTAGCAAAAACATCAAGTCACGCTATCACGCGCTATCTCCAAATAGATAGGTCTCCTGTAGCGTAAGCACTATTAGCCAATAATGGAACGCATCCTAAAAGTTTTCAAATGTAGAAACTTCAATCTTTTAGAAAATAGAAAAAGATAAAACAAGTAAAAGAAGTACAAAGAATTATTAACATCAATAAAAAAAATAAAATGGAATGTATCACAATAAAAGATATTAATACCGGAGATACATATTATATAAAATTATCACCAGAAGAAAAACAACATTTTATAATAGGTTTATTTATTTTATTATAGGTCAGTTTATTTTATTAAATATGTTTTCTATTTTTTCTCTTTTATGTCTAAATATGTCTTTATTGAAAATTATATTGTATTAAATTTAAAATAAAATAAAAATATTGTTTTTAGACAGCAAATTTGCGAAGCAGAAAGTGCAAGAAGTTAAAGATTTTCCATTTGCAAAAGAAATAAAAAATAAAAAAAATTTTAGTCAGAAAGAAAATTCAGAAAATCTCATATCAGTTGCCTAAGATGATTCATATCGTCCTTACTTTTCTTTGACGAAGAAAATGAAAATATATCATATCGCACAATTTCTGTAATGAGAATGTTAATAATTGCACCGCCATGTTTAGCTTTCGCTATAAGCAATAGTGCTATAAGCGAAAAAGCGTGCAAGACGAACGCACCCATAGAGATCGATGCATAGCCGCGGAATTTCGAAATTACACGAAAGGGGAAGCCCCCGGAACACGCGTGGAGGCTCTAATCTTGAGCGAGATTCGCTATTCATCAAACGTCTTAATGATGTTTAACCCACGTAAATTGACATAATCGTAGAAGATAAGATATTACGAAATTGCGCGGGCGGAGATTGTGCATGCACAAATACAATTACAGCCCGGAGCGTGTAATTTCGCAACCGAATTCCACTCTATTTATAGAAAAGCGCGTAACTCCAAAGCAAATAAAGGCGAATCTTAATTTTTCAGGGAAGCGGGGAAATTTTCGTCGAAATTGACAGAAAGAAGAGAACGCACCTGATACGCGTCGTGCATTTCTGCGCGATTCCCAAATTATGACATGATTTAATCTGCGTGGCTTCCCGCACGCAAAACCTCGGATTATCTGCGGTTAAACCGCACGACGAGTCAGTTTTACCATTGGCAATTTGATTATTATACATTGACTGTATAATCAATAACAGATTATTATATCTCTATATTATATCACGTTGTATATCGCGAACGATATTTCACATAAATAAACTCAGGCCAAATTATCTTACAACATATCTGAAAAGGAAAGTAAATTAATCACTTCTGTGTATTATTAAATTTCCAACGGATTTCGATTGGTAATTACGAGAAATTGAGGAATAACGAGCTTAATTACACGAACGGTGATTCGCAGGCAGCGCGCGCATAATTGATAGACGCGCGCTCTCCGATATTCTTGCTCGCGATTCATGAGATCTATAGCCTTACATGTGCTGTGCCGCTTCGGCGCGGATCCCAGAATGCAATCTCCGACACCGCGCAAGGCGTATATGAGGCATCGCTTCGAAACAGGAACAATAGGACCTTCACGTTCTGCCAAATTTTCACCGTGAGTGTCGTTACGGTATGTCGATAGATGACTGCTGCGCCTGCAGCAACGATGTCATAAGAGAAGAGGAGAGCACTGCGTGCCGTGCGTGCGCGCAGTCTCGTCAACGCCGATAATGGTGCGCGAATGTATGCGCGCTCGCGCAACGATGCCACAACTCGGCCCGAATGACGAGTGGTTCTAATCAACGTTACCGCTCATTACAACGCTATATCGACGAGAACCGCGACGCGGCAGCTCGTAGACGACGGCCGCGCGCGCGCACATATATAGGATCGGTTGGATTAGAGGGATGGCGCTGCTGGCCCAGCTGCACCATCCGACGTTTCTGCGGTAACGGATAGTTTAATTACGTTGTTAACAATCAATTCGGAACAGCTCTACGCCCAGCGTGCCGCAATTATTTCCCCCCTGCTCGATGCTAATAATGCTGAAGAAACCCTCGTTTACGGCACAATGCGCCGGATATAAACGTGTCGCTTTAAGCGGAATTACACGTATTTGTGCGAGAATCAATTAAAACATGATATGTCTTAACGCGCGATATTTTCGTGTGAATCAAGTAAATCAATGATAAATAAATCTGTTGCTGCTGCACCGAGTTTCTTAAATTTACGACGCAAATCCATCGTGCAAATGGGACACGCAAATGACGCGTTTAAGCAGACTGATTACGGATTATTTCCATTACGAAGGTGTAAACGATGAAGATCGGTACGTGACCTCTCATCGAATCGTGGCCGATGACTCGGTGAAGGTATCAAGTAATAACTGGCGCCGATATCGAGGGAAGTAATTTATGCCGTCGCTTTTCCATTTCCGAGTCGCGCGCGCTCATCTTTACGGAAAAGCGACGACGAATGCATCTCTACCGAGCGCAAATACCGTCCCGGACACGTTTGAATGAGATTCTCTGTCGTGTCCGCGTGGAAGATGTATCACTCAGCTTGCCGTTCCCCATTCCTTTACAACGGGCTAAAGAGTCCTCGCGAGCGAGAACGATATCGAATAAACTCTCTCGATTTATATCAATCCCGCGGCGTCCAAGTGTGCGCTCTCGTGTATTTCCTTTCTGCCTCCGTGTGTCTCATAATTCTTCGCCCAGATATTCACGGAAGATTACTGACCGACTTAGACGAAGAAGAAGGGATGCCGTCGCTCGAATAAAAACTTTCGATTTGGACCTTAGTCCTCGAAAGCTGACTCGATATCGTTCGTGATCAACGACGCGTGCAAGGCGGTCAAAGGTAAATGTATTTCGACTTTGTCAGCGAAAAATTCCGTCGCAGCTTTATATGTGTGTGTGTATGTGTGTGTGTGAGAGAGAGAGAGAGAGAGAGAGAGAGAGAGTGTGTGTGTGTGTGTGTGTATATCATTCCGCCAAACGAATTCAGCGAGCACAATTTTCGTCCGCGTGGCATGATCACGAGATCCTGTTTAAGATTACTATTGCTCACATAGCCGGCAAGCACATATCTAACTACGTTGGACATGGATCGTCCTAAGCACAAGCGATATATATAAAAAAAAATATATATCCGTATAATGTGAGACGAAATAGAATGTATACGAAATAGAAATTAGTTTCAGCGAGCGTGCGCGCGCGCGCTCTTCTCATCGAGTAAAAAATTTCCGTTTCACACAGGAAGACGAAAGTTTTGATTCGCACAGGATATGCTTCACAGTGGTACGCGCGCGGGACTCTTCGCGCACAGCTAAATTCATTAACAAACCCGTATGAACTAAAACAACTCCTGCCATCTCTCTATTAAAATAATTAAAGTTGTTTTTAACTGCGCGATTCTCTTTCTCTTCCCGTTCCGCTGCAGCGGTTCACGGAAGTTGATTCAACTATTTCGCGATTCAACTATAAAATAGTAGAGCGGAAAAGAAAGAGAGCAAAATCGTTTTTTGAGGCGAATATCGAAGTATAAAACTCAAAACACTTTCGCTCTCGTTTTACACTCCAAGAATTCCGCTGCCTTCGCTTGAGTTTGGCAGTGCGTTGCGATAAAAATTTACGAAGACTTGGCAGTTGGCGAAACTTTTCCAGGATCAACTCGAACTTAACTTGTTTTCGAGCCAAGAAAAGTATAATGATATTCTTATACTATAATGTTATTCTTATTTGTCATTGAATCTTTAGCTTACAAATGACACCGATATGTAATGGATCCGATTAATCGTTCTTTCTCTTCCGCTCGTTAACGTCATAGCGGAACGAGAATCGTTAAGCGTGGGGATGTGCTTATCAACGTTGGTCACGCGGGCAACTATATCGTTTCGCAGTTCCGTTCTTATACGGCTCCTCTCAAGCGCGCTCGTTCGTGCGCGCGTATACGCGCTTATAAGTTTTACATATGTAGAGGATGTTCCGGACGTCCTTCTCTCTCGCAACCTTTCACCCTACAGTTAGTTATCATCTCTGGGACTGTAGCGGTTGTTTCAAATATTAATTGTTTGAACCTAACCCTGTTTGCTGCGCACAGTCTTCGACAAACTTTGTAAAAACAAGTTACGGTAAAAAAAAAAATAAAAATTTTTATTATCATGAGACAGTATCCAATTATATTTTCCCTAGACAAACCGGAAGAATTACCGGTCGGAAGAAGACGCAATGAGTTCTGCGACAGCCTGTACATGCACACAGAGGGACATATATATATCTGAGATAATGAGAATATGTACCAAGGAACGCCCAGAAACGAGATAGTAACGGGGATGCGCTTTGCAGGCGCCGGAGGTCACGGAAGTAGCTGCGAGCGCGTGCTGTCATAGTGCGCTCGTTGGCATTGCTAACTGCTGCACTATCGTCACATCGCATTCTGCTTGCGGAAATCTCGCTGCGAAACGGGACATGCAATTCTATGAAATTTCGTGGCGTATAGGCGGTGGAAATGAATATCACATAAACATCTTCCTCTCTCTCTCTCTCTCTCTCAATAATTCTGTTATTGCGTTCATTAACAGAAGCCAACAAGATAAGTACAACGGCTTTGCCTCACAATTTTTCGTCACGTTGCGGATATCAGAATTGCCTAGTTAACTTGTTGAGACATCGCGTGTCAACGCTGGTTAAATAAGCACTTCCCATACGTATATAGTGTTTAACTCGAGTCACGCTCGTGTTTATCATGTTTCGCCGAGTGAACTATGTCACGAATCACATTTGTGAGTTTAAGCTTGATACAAAAACAGTTTTGCTATAGCGAGCGAACTAATAAATGAATATTTATTTGTTTTTTTTTCTAACTCGTGAAACAACGCGATTTCACAATAAACGGTATTTTCCGGAATTAATTGCGATATATTTTAAGTAATGCATTCGTTCATAACATAATCCCTACTCATTAGCATCATTATTATTCATAGGTTGTCATTATCATCTCGCTTATGTCGAATAAAATTATTATTCATTGTGCGCGCTAAAATTTACTCGGTTTCATTAGGAATTATTGCAATAGTTCGATAATAATAGGAAATTCTGGATTTGTCGGATACACACAGTAAACGTTTCTTGCGTCGACAACCTCTCTTTTGCGCTTCTTTTTAACACGTCTCGAGGTAATTATGTTTCAAGTTGAAATTACAGTCCAGTCTCCGTGTATGAGAATTGAAAGCGCGGCGGCGACTGCACAGCTCCTTGGCGACGCGATGCAAAGTCATGCGGCGTGAAAACGGACGGAAACCCGTGGGACAAGGCGCACCATCAAGGAAACTCGCGCAGAACCAGACGGAGATGGTGAGACCAACTTCATGTCCTACCTGCGTATATATCCTCGGCTATGCGAATTGAAAAGAGAACACTATCACCGCGCGGCTCGTATAATAAGAGAAGAAGCGTCGAAACGACGACGACGTCTTGCAAAACGCGCGCGCACTCACATATATATTTGCATGACACAGGATCCGGGAATTTCTGTCGCGCGGCGAGCGCGCTAAATAACGCACAACATGATGCAATCTCTTGTGCTTGTCGCGATTCATGACGTCGTTTTCTGCGCGAGTTACGCGGTTGTGTAAGAAAGAGCTTTGCAAGGATATACGTTTATAACGCTCGCGCGTTTCAGGAAGTTTTTTTTCTTTTTCCGTCGAGTTTCATCCACGCAAATGAGACGAAATAAAATTCGGGCACGATTTAACACAAATTTGTTAAAATAAAATTTGCCCCGTCAGACAATACTACGTTTACTGTGTGCAATAAACGTATATCTTAATTTTATTCTTTAATGTTCATTTTGCGCGTATTTCATTTAGTTGCATCCACCATCAACCGCCAGCGCATCCCAATTTTATCTTCACGAAGAAACGTCGCGATCCTAAGCGAACTTAAGTCGGCTTAAGATGGCTTAAGGAGCGTACACGACGACATATCCTGTCTTGCACGGATCACCCACAGAAGCCTCCCGATTGTATTGATCCTCTGTTGTCGAGTATATTTCCGGTGCAGCCTTAATTTAAATGGCAATTATCTGTAAGTGGAAAAAGTCGTTAGATTAAAAGTTATAGGCGCTATAGGCCGGCAACGATCGTGCGCAGTCGATTAGGCGCGTTTCGCGGTCACGAGAAATGGATTAGCGGAAAATTGCTCCTGTGGATTGCACGCACACGTCGGTAAGATTATATCGCGGAGAAAACACCGCACACGGTTTGTATACGTTTATGGTCTTACATTTAATAGACTGTTGAAAGTGTATGTTGTTTTTTGTTGTAATATAAATCCCATAGAAATTGAGGTAAATATTTACAAAAGGAGAGCATCCTCAGAGATTGATGACCTTGACATATGTTATCAAGGACACCTCGCTGAATAACAATCAGAAGTTTTAGCGGTTGCTCGTTGTTTGTTTAAAAGTTATTAATAACAAAAGTTTCTTAATAAAATTAGAATTGTAATTGCAAAATTGTAACATTGTGTTACATCGTGAACATTTAATTTGTTTGCGAAATACTTTTTTGTTGTTCAGATAGTTTATTAGTTGGTCTAAATCGTACGTCAAATGAATAAATTTGTGTAGCAACGTGTTGAACGCTTGGTCGCTGACGGATAACTAAACTATGTATGTCGGACTGATATGTTGAGGGATATAAATAAAGGCTACAAGGCTTCTTAACAAAACTACTTGTTTTATGTTCTTTTCGTTGTAAGCGTGTAAACAGGGAGAAGCTTTGTCTCTCCGCAGGAGGAGTGACTTCGCCTCTCCCCCTGCTCCTCCCCTTTTCCAAAAAAAACTATGTACACACTTTCGACATGAAGCAACATTTAATCGGAATCTATGCAATAAAATAATTAAAAAAATTAAAGAACAACTTCCGATTAAATGTCGCTTTATGTCGAAAGTGTGTACGTGGTTTTTCCGGGAACGGAGGGAGCAGGAAGAGCAAAGCTCTTCTCCCTTCCTCTCCCCCTCCCGCCTACATACTTGCAACAAAATGTACATGGTGTCGGAAAATAAGAGTTTATATGGAACTCCTTTTGTTTATAACTTTTTAACAAATAACGAGCGACGCTTAAAATTTTTTGATTGTTACTCAGCAAGATGTTCTTGACAACGTATGTCAAGGTCATTGACATCTAAAGGTGCTCTCCTTGTGTAAACATTTACCGAAATTGATACTCTTTGCGTTTGTTAGTATTCGGTACAAGGATAAATATAGAACGATTATGCGCTTCGGTGCGGGACCGTTCATTAAAAGAACTCTCATCTTCTGATCGCAGAGAGCTGCGAAGTTAAGGGTTAAGCTTAACCTCCGGTTACGGAACGTTCGTCTAATGGCGGTAACTAAGTGGTACTTTAGTGACATAATTAATAGTAACGTTTAGTGTCCTGTTGTAACGATAAATGTTGCAATTAGAGTGGCGCGAGCAGTTAGATGTGTGCGCGAGCGCGCGCGGTATATTAGCGTTCTGTAACAGCTTGTTGTACATATCGTTCGCCTTTCCAGCAAACGTGTTTATTTGTATGACACACACAATAAACCGAATCGCGCGACTATAATATCGTCGTAACGAAACCCGTGTATTTAGCTAAGAATAATCCGATTATAACGAGATTAATTATGGTCCGATTAACGACATTCTTTCATATCGTAAAATTAATGTTGTTAATAAACCGGAATATTGATACCTCATGTGATATTGCAAAGCTGCTCATACCCGCGGCAACACACACGCCTCGAGTATAATTCTTTCAAAAACGCGCTCTTCCTCTCGCAACACCGATCATATTAAATTATCCAATTTATCGAATGGTTCAACAGCCATTAATTAAATCTATGGGACACTCATTGTGCGTGTCCTTCTTTCGCGAAGCACATTTGTTCGTCCAAAAGATAAATATATTTTAAGCTATATATATATATATATATTGTAAGCTGTGTATCCCGCAATGTGATTCCACACACATACATCAGCAATTAAAGTGAAATTAATTTCATAATTATTTTACGGTTCACAAATGAGATACAATATATATGTATGTGTCAGGCAGAATTTTGATGTATCATCAAAGTGACAATAAACTGCACAAAAATAATGTAAATTAAGTGTTTATTAGTGTTGTAAGAAGTGTCATCAATATATGATTATTGAAAAAAGTATTTATTTTGTTCACAAAGTTTCACTTATAAAATATACATATATGTATGCGACAATGTTACATTTGCGATTACAATATAATGTTTAGGATCGTGACTTCTGATTTATGATGGAACTGCGAATCTTATTTGAGGTTCATATAAGCTGTTTATACATATATAAGTTTGACATCAACTGTTGCTTACCGGAAAAAATACTTTATTTAGATTATTCAAAGTTATCACTGAATGATACATAAGAAATAAATAAACGTAATTCGGAAATATACCATAAAATAAAGTGAGCTTTCTAGGGTCAGTGATCATGTTTGCGGAAACGCAATAAAATAAACTTTCTAGAGTTTAACGGGTCACACGAGGCGATATGTGTCCAAAGGTACACCTATATTTGTATATTACTACGGGATGACATGCTTAATCATATTTTGTTGCTGTGAATTTTGCGCCGACAGTACGGAAGACAGTCAAGAGAGTACGTGTGAACGCTACACCATGAGAAATGTTTGGATAAAATGTCGAGAGACTATTAACCTCGGGCACGACTGCAGGTTAATCATTTTGGAGTACAATTTAATCGCGTAACGAACAGAACGACGACGACGATGACGACGACGACGACGACGACGACGAAAACAACGACAACGGGACTGGTTGGCTCTTACACGCCTCCGGAACAAGAACCGGCCTGGACGTTTCGTAAACCTCGTAAACGCGCTCCGAACATTATGGTCCATTGCGAGTCCAAATTTCACACTCGATAAACAGCGAGCACTACCGGCCGCGTGTATCCGGTTGGTGCAATGCCTGCTGCACTTGCGAGAGATGCATGAAACGCTACCGCGCGTGCTTACACATCCCGCTATACAAAAAGAAATATCGGAATGCCTAACCTCGAAATCATTCAATTTCGCAGTGATCGCATGGAATGTTGCCCAGTGGAATCGACAGAGCTTTCGGTGAGAAATCAGAGGAAATCCGCGAATACAATGGATCTCCCACGCGTTTGTATATCGTAGGCTCGTAACTTTGATTACATCCTTTTTGCGGCGACAAATGGACATAGCAATCGTAGTGAATATTGTTTCCTTGCAACGACAAAATCTTGAATGCGGATTGCAAATATATAGAGCGTGGGGGTCGGTACAATCAACCGCAACGGATTTAACGGGAATATAATTCGCCAGTCCCAGTACGGTTCTGTTTGCGCGACTCGTTTTAATAAAGTGCAAATTCCGTGCAGTCGGAACTCGTAACTCTGTCCCTAGTGTCCCACGGACACACTATGCTTCTCTCGACGACGTAGTATTCTCTTCTCCCGTTTCTCTTGATATATCTCGAGACATATTCCTCGAACGTGACTACAATAATTGCAGTTTATTACCGACCCAAATTACATCGCCGCTGGACGCGTAATCAAGAAATTCTTGTTCGCTTTTCAGGTGGAAATAAAAAAGAACACGTTATGCATTAACGTGGACGCAAAAAAAAAAAAAAATGTCACAGACGAAGTACAAACCAGCCACCAAAACGCACGCGGCAACATCATTATCACTTTACCTGGATATTCGTCGGAATGACGTGTCTTGTTATTACTGTTTTCTTTTGACTTTTGAGTCTCACAAAGCGCGTCGCAATTCTAAATCGTTCGAAATTCTTCCGGCGAGGAGAAACGGAGGAATCCAGCTCGGCCGTCAATCATTCGTGCAAACTTAAAAGAAAAAAAAACCACCTGTCGTAACGAGAACGCGCACGTTTAAAAAGAATGTACTTCACTTTCAAACTGACGGCCTACGATCAAACGGAGAATAAACGACCGCGAAAACTACGGGGAAGCTGTTTGTGCGCGAGTGCAATTAAATTTTTCGTCTTCTCTCTCAAACAAAATATCATCGCGTTAAATTCACGTCCTGTAAGAAACTAAATTTTGTAGACTTATGAGTTTACAGAATAACAAGTTTTACGATAATGTTAATTTGAATTGGTGTGTATTTTTCAAAACAATTTCGAGATTCGCGCTATTCTTTACGAGTGCACGTTCTGTTTCCAGATTTTTTTTTTAGAAATATCGAAGTCAAATCGATATATTTTTTGTTAAATCTCAACAGAAATTCGTTCGCACGCGCGCTAATGAACTGCTAATCACTGATCAGATATTCATACTTTGACCACGATCGCGCGTATATACACAAGACAAACCTCGAATTCAATCGACTCCGGAAACCTCTAATAAAGTCGACTCTCGGCAAGAGACGACAGTAATAGATAGAGGAAAAGAGCCGGAGCTCTCCCTGCGGGCACTTCGAGCAAAAAGGAGCAGAACGCAGTGCGCGTTCTTGGTACTTGACTGCGCTTCTTATTGCGACTCGTCGCTGCAGGCGCACAATGACACGGCCGCAAAGGAAAAAGCACGACGTCGAGAATCCATCAATTATCGTGCAGATGATTCGCTTCGCTAATTAAAGATTTTGCGTTCGAGATGATTCACTAAGTGAGCTATCTTACAAGCAAAACGAGAAATTTGCGCATTGAAGTAAATAAAAACAAAAAATAAAAAAAGAAATTTCAGGATTTCTTTTCAGAAGAGCATCCAGGAAATTAAAAAAATCTCCAAATCACATTTGGAGATCTTTTGACCGCTTCAATAGTAACGAGCGACTATATCACCGCCGATTCACTCGTACTTAATCGGCGCGAAACCTCGGGCAGCTGACTGGACCGATGATCGACGGCGCAAGCGGCGCAGGTGTTATTCCATGTTTATGTACGTTTCCGTATATGTGCAAGTGTGTATGTGTGTGCGTGCGTGTATGAGTGTGTGTGTATGTATATATGTATGTATGTATGTATGTATGTATGTATGTATGTATATATGTATATATGTATGTATTTATTTATGTATGTACGTATGTATGTATATATGTATATGTACGCGCTTATATATATCTAGCACTGTGACGAGGTACGGGTTGCGGATGTATGCGCGTACAGTTCCGTCTGGACCGAAACTGAGCGGCGGACATGCGACGCGCGAACGCGAATGCCCGGCGTGCGAGCCGAGACTGCGCCCTCCAACGTTTCTCCATAATACGCGTACACTCCCTCCCGCCCTCCCTAAACGACGGTCCTCCCGCTACCAGCGGCGCCCCTCGCCTTGTGCCTAACCCTCCTTTTCCCTACGACCGATACCGCCCCTGACTTACCTCGAGAGTACAACATCTACTCTCCTCTCGTTATCCTCCCACTCCTATTCCCCTCCTCTTTCGCGCTACCTCCCGATAAATTCCAGATTTCTGTAGACTGACCGAGATACAAACCGAGCGTGTTTGGTCCCGTAACGCGCCATCACATTCACTTCAGAGAGTGATAACAATTGAAAACGCGATTTCTTATTTGCGAGTTACTTTCCTTTTCGGTTATTATCGAGATTTTTCAACACGTATGTTTTCAAACAAAACGTATGTACGATTCTGACCATCGTCAAAAATATATTTATTGTAATAACAATTATTGTATAACAATTAACTTTTTCTTATTAAATTATATGATAAGGATTGCAAAATTTCTGTCGGCAATAAACACAAATAGAAAATTCTAAAAATACAACTCTGAAGCGCAGTTTGCTGTATTATTATATAATCATATTTCAAGCACATTACTGATGCTTATATGATTAATGTGATATAAATCCGATTTCCATTTCAATATTGGCAAAAAAGATACATATATAATATATTCATGATACGATATCAAAATATTTGATAATGGTATTAACACGAATATTGTTTTTATAATGAATTTTTATAATGTCGGTGTGTGTGTGTGCG